>CAIGQZ010035027.1:11157212-11173613 GCA_903798205.1 Danio tinwini
TATTTATTTATTTATTTTTTATAGGGGGTGGGGTTCGCAACAAACAAACAGTTGGAGGGGCATGGCTAAGCAAATTTCCTACAAGCTATTGACAAAATGACGCCATCAGAGAAGAGCTACTATTCCAGAATGGAAGTAAATAGTTTCCAGTAATAGTAAATAGTAGATTATTATTAAAGTTATTAAATTTTTTCTTAATGACAGATGAATTGTTCACCACAAAACTAGCAATGTGAGCTAACAAAATCACAAGGTTAGTTTTGATTTCATCTGCAACTTCAATGACGTTTGACATTTTAAACTTAAACATTGCTAATTTAGACTTCACTCTCTCTCTCTTAAGGTTTAACTTTTGTGGTGTAAATATCCTTTTCTTAGCAGCTATTACAAAAAATACTAAAAACAGAAGACAGCCCAGTCTGATACACATGCATGACCAGAAATCATTTGTCAACATTAAGGTGATGTAAAATCATAATACCCCCTGCTCGTCCAGCTTCATCAGCTGCTCTGTGACCTTGGGTGTGTTGAGAGCCAGTCGGAGGCAGTGGGCATTGAGCTCAGGTACAAGGTAATCCAGCACCTCTTTAAGCGGCAGGCCTCGAGCCAAGCCATGCTTGGAAGTGGAGGGTACAGCATCCTCCAAAATGGAGCCCCGTATGGTTGTTAACTACAAGCAGAAAGGTTAAAGTTGTGAAAGAGACATCTTTGTATTACAGATTTAAATATGCATGGGAATACATACACAGCGTCGGTATACATTTGAAAATTACCGGTGTGACTCAAAGAGTGGGTGTTAAATGTTGTTATTATTATTATTATTATTATTATAAGAGATGTTCGGAGAAAATGAGTGCTTGGTGCTGCAGAACCCAACATGCTATTGTCTTTAGTACCTGCTCATAATGATTCCGTAATCTCAAACACGTAAAAAGGTGTGCTAATGAGTGGGACAAAGTTTTATACTAAGCTAATCCACATCTGCCCACCTGCCTGTCTCAAAATAGCAGTGGAAAGATTGCCATGTTGGGCTCTGCGTCACCTTAGTCACAAAGCTATTAAGGCCCATCAGAATGCATGTGAATCATAAGCGGTTTCTATAAATGATGCCAAAGGCTGAGGTCACATTTAAGAGCTTTTTTTTATAATTAGAGAGATTGTCTTCATCTATCCATTTAAAGCTGCTGTCAGAAGTGGTGTGTGATTGAGAAGCAGTGTGGTGACGAGGACACAGTGTGATCTGTGCCGAGCACTAGCAGAGAGAGAACTCGCCTCTAAGCATGTTATATAAGATTAGCAGTGGGCGTCAGACCTGGATCTCACTCACTGCTAACTGCTTAAAATTAACTCTCTCTGTGCAGGCACGAGGATGCATGTTGTATTCAGATGCTAATGATGGTGTGAATGAGCGCTCACCTCACTGGTTCTGAAGATGATTCTGTAGTTGTATTGCTGGCCGTGCTCTTTGTGATCTTCCAATTTCTCCCGACGAATGCTAACAGCTACAGGTCCCAGTGTCTCGTCGACACCTAAGTAGTTCCAGTGCTCTGAGGATTTTTATAAAGAACAACAGCATTATAAACAAAGACCATAACAAATTGATTAAGTAACTTGAATAAGGGTTCAAATGGTAAACAGTAAAAGAGAAAATCTGACTAGATTGCTAATACAAGGGACTATGATCATGGGTTATATCATGTTTATATATTTATGTGAATATTTGCTAAGAATATTTATTAGAAATACATGTTTGCATTAAAATAAATAAAAAAGTGACTTTTTTAATATACCCATCTTCATTTTATGTAATTTGGCACCCATATTCCTTCATACCCAGCTCAAATTTCCATGAATAATTCAATTGTGGAATCATACCAATAGGGGTGCACTGATATAAAAATTTTGGGCCATACTAGTAACTGATTATTCTTCAACAGATGTCTATCTGACCAAAAACAGTAACATAAAAATAAGCATTTATTGGCAGGTACCAATATGGTCACAGATATTTCATGCACCCATACCAACAAATCAAAATTGCATGATTGCAAACACTCACCTCTCAAGTAAAAGTTCTTCCTGTAATAATAGGCACCCAAGTCCACATGTTCGAGTATGTTGCTCTTTCCTCGATCATGATGGAGACTCTTGCCATCCTTGGGGGCCTCAAGAACAGCCACCCCAGCATTGCTAAAATGCGTGTTGGGAGCTCTTTCAGGAGATCCTTCTTCATCTCTAGAAGAGCTGGAGGCACCACTGCCGATACTGCCCTGTTTTGAAGGACTGATGTTTCTTTCTCCTTCACCGCCAATTTCATTACGAAAACATGGGCAGCTGAGAACTAAATCATTGCTCTTGTCATCACCTGAGTCAAGAGAAGGCCCATCCTTGACGCTGAGCTCTTCCTGACTCCCACAAGGGGAACCATAAGCCCCGCTTTGGGTGGACGAGAGGGATGAAGTGTTGGAGGCCGAGGCTGCAGCAGCAGCAGAGGCACCAGTGGTGGTGTTCTTCCGCTTGGCAGCACTTTGCCGACTCTGCACGACCTCATTCAGGTCAAACAGTATACTCTGGACATCAAAGTGTGCAAACCCTTTTTGGCAGACCCATGGTTTTGGAGGAGGACCCAAGTCATCGGACTTCCCATCCTCCGCATCTGAACCAGCACGTGACGAATCGCCTTCAGCTTTGACACTACGCAACTTTCGAAATATGGACTCTCCACCAGTTTCTGACTTTGAGCGCCTTTTCATTTGTTTTTCCCTTTCTTTCAGGCGACTGGCAGGACTCCCACGAGGAGGTCCAAGAGGCCCATCGGGCAAGTCGAGGGCTGTCTGTTTATGGGCTACCGTCAGTAACTCACTTAGCTTTTCAGGGGCAGGACTGCGTTGGTCTGGAGCATCTGTTGTGTAGCCTTTGAGCATGTCAAAGAAGCTTTCACCAGACACACCATGCTTATCAATGGACGAGGTACTGCCATACTCTCGATGCATGGGGGTCCACCCTGAAAAGGACCAGCCTTCACTTCCATCGCCATCCAGTTCACTAATAGTGATATCACTGTTGCTGCGTTGCCGAATTCGCCTCATGCCTTTGCGGGGCGATCCAAGATAGCCATCAGGTGACAGGAAGCGATTGTCTTTGCCTTTGCTCTGCATCTTGTTCTTCAGTGTGTTGTGAATGTTACGCAGCATGGAGGAGTCCTGAGGGCTGATCAGGTGGCCAAGTTTGCTTGACAAGTTGCTCTGGGCGCTTCCTGTGGTAGTGGATGGGGATGGGGAATCAGTTTCCACTGTGATGTGCCAAACCCCACCTCCATTTCCTCCTCCTCCTCCACTACCACTACTTCCACCACTGCCTCCACTTCCTCCACTGCCACCATCTTTCCTGGGGGGCCAGTCAGCAACTCGTGCTCGAACGCCCATTTTGGGAACTCCTGGCGTGCCAGTCAAGTGTGTACTTTCACTGCGAGGGGGCGGTGCACCTCCATTGGGCAAGCGCAGACGGCGAGTATAAAACTCATCAGAGGCGGGAACAGAGCCGCCCACAGAGCGTTCTGTCTGTGAACGCTTTAGACTGGTCATGGTACGGCTAAGTGGCGGAGCTCAGCACTGGAGCATGCCCGCAGTGTAGCTGAAATAACAAAGCTTAGGAAACATGGGCAGCCACTCAACTGGAGAGGCCAGAGAATGGAGGATGGATGATATTAGTGTGATGACAGGGAACTTTAAAGTGAACTTGACTCAGGCATGTGTGGTGACCATTAGGTGATCAGACCTTCCTCCTCTCATCCCTTTATGCAGAACTGAAACATATAAAAATGGAAAAGGTATAAGTATTTGATAATCTTAGCTGAAATGTTAAAAATTATAATGAAGTAATAAAGGTAAACAGAAGGGGCCACAGAGACAACAAATTTGACTAAAGGGAAACGCTTTAAAACTATATTAATTACAAACAACATAGACAGACAAAGTAATGAAACAGAAGGCCAATCCATGAAAATATATATTGGCTGCCTTAAAAAAACTAAAAATTGTTTCTTTTGATTATTTTAGAAAGAATTTTTCCTGAAATTAATTTGAGAGGAAAAAAGGAGTGGTCAAAATTACAGATGAAGCATAGACTGAAAGAAATTTGATTACATGCAGATTTGTTGTGTACCTGCTTTAAATATTAACATCATGCCAAAGCAAGCATGAAGAGAATGTTTTTTTGCACTCTTTGTAAACTCTTCATAAATCTAGAAAGCAAAAACATATGTTCATTCTGAATTTACAAAAAAATCTTACTTAAGTTTTATGTTATGAATAAGTTACAAATAAGTTGCTGATTTATGAACAGATTTCACCAGTTTCAGCTAGAGTTTAATGTGGCAGGCCTTTAACTGCTACACTGTTCATACACTTGGCTGTGCCAAAGGGCAGATTACACCACATGAATAAATCAATGCCACACAGCTGTGGAGAGGCAGAACACTGCGCAAGTACAGACAAACCAAATCGAATGATTATATATCAGCAGGATGTTTTGCAGTACAATGCAACAAAGATGGTCAAAAGCAACTCAACAATATATTTTACTTAGTTATTTCCCACTTTCCATACAATCCTTTATCTTAAATTACTTGAGGCAATAATAATCACTGTACTATGGTTGCATGATGAGATTGGCTCCATGTTATTAAAACTAGATATTTCTAAAGGTGAAAATTATAATAATATTACTTAGAATAATAATAATAATAATAATAATAATAATAATAAAAACAACATAAATCAAATTTGTCTCAATAGTGAGAATTAAGAAGATCTATCACTTTTCTGTTTCATCACAAAACCTGAATGGATAGCTAATTTCTATTATTAATCACAATTAAAATTGTGCAGTCTAACATTGCTGTAAACACTGTATAAATATTCAAATATTGTCCAAAACTAAGTATTAGTATGTCTGTAAGTCTCAATTAGTAATTACACGCATTAAAGGGCACCTATTCAAGATTTAAGACAAGTCTTTTGTGTCTCCAGAATGTGTCTGTAAAGTTTTAGCTCAAAACACCTATGAGATTATTTATTATACCTTTCAGAACATTAAAAGTTTCTGCTCTGGACACAATGTAGCCGTTTTTGGTGCCTGTGCCTTTAATGCTAGTTCTCTCCACCCACCGTTCCCACATGCCTGTCAGAGTGTGCCTCAATCTCCACCTCTGCTGCGGCAGATAAACAGCACAGTGACCGACATGAAGAAAGCAGATCTCACGTAACGTTTGTGAGAAATACTACAGTAAGAACTTTCACTTATCATGATGTATTTGTTGTGTAGTTGCAATGCGAGTTACACACAATGTCGTTACAAAGATCATGCACGCGCACAAACACACACAGCGATTGTGCTGTTTTTGCACGGCAAATGTAAAGAGATACACGTTAATATCCTCTGCTGTATGGATATCCGTTATGTTTATGTACAAAATAAACCTGATTTAACATCCACAAACCAGGATCTTTTATAATTGTACTGACATTGATGTTACATGCAGCTGTGGTGATAAAGTAAAAATGGTAAAATGGCTGTAATTTATTTCAAACATGCACTGTTTTAAAAAGGTTTTAAACTTGTAAAACTCATTCTTGATCACATTTGTTGATGATTGAGGATCACGGCGAGCTGCACATCCTGTCTTATTGATATGATTATGCGTGTTACTACGCGGCTGTCAATCAAATCAGAGGGCAGGGAAACCGCACTCCTACGTCACCTACACACAATCTTGTCCAAACAGCTTACAAAAGAGGATTTTCACAATAGGTGCCCTTTAAGCTTTCAAAAAAAGACTTTACACTTACAAAATAAGCTTTATCCTTGCACGATTACCAATTACAAAACCCAAAACAGACATGGTCCGAAAGCCACACAAGTGAAAAATGAACACAGCAGGTGGCACTGCACATAAGTCTTCATCGCTCAAATTGTAATGCACTACAGATGAACATTGTTCTCATATGACAGGAGAAGCTCTGAAATGTCAGTTTTCTTGGTTTCCTGGCAACCATCTGCCGAGTGTTGTGGTGCAGAGCGGCAGTGCTGCTAAGTTAGCCTTAATGAGAGAGCTGAAGCCCAGTGACTACACACACCTCCATAATCTTCCACACACACACACAACAACTCTGAGAAAAGATCAATGCAACTGTGTAAATGATCCATAGTATAAATGTACAGCTAAAAATATCTGATGAAAAAAAAACCTGTGAAAGCCAGTGACTATGCTAATAACTATCAGGGCAACACGTATGACCTAAGATTTAGTGTTTAATCACAGCATGTATCATAAGGACAGAGCAAAGCATGATTATTACTACAGCGAAATTAAAGTCTTCCAAATATGGAGGCAGACTGGAATGGAACAATAGACGAATCCCACTGAATCACTTGACATTTTGGAGATTGTGAATCACATTAGTAGTGCTAGACCATGTGTACACGCTGATGAAATTATGAGATAATCTTCCTGCCGGTGAGTCCTGACCTCCCGATGGCTGGAAGGGGTGTGTGGAGAGCCGGGTGTGGCAGCATAACAAACCACAACAACACACACTCGACGCACCGAGTACAGATGAGGTCATGGGTATTTCCATTCTTTGAGAGCGATTTTGCTCTCCCGTCTGCTCTTGTGCAGAAACCATGCTGTAATACATTTCGGAGGTTGCAGCACAGGTGCTTCTGCAAGGCCGGGAGGAACTCTGTGGCTTAGTCATACACAGCTGCCAAATTACAGCACGGAGTATGACAGATGCGGGCAGCGCAGGCTGACAGATTCCATGTAGCAAGTTAATGAGACAGATACCTGTGACGAGCTTCACCAGGAAGACCGCGAGCAGGGCAGGTATGACTAGCACACCAATGAGAACTTTAACTCGGAGGACAAATCTCAGACAAAATATGACCTTATATAGAACGGCTCTTTCCACATACAGTAGAAAGCAATAGAATTAAAAGCTTATCCAAAATCTTGAAATTAAAAAGAAATCAAGAAGCTTTAACTAATAATAATTATTTAGTAACTGGTTTATTACTTAAATATATGTAGTTAAAGGGATAGTTCACACAAAAATGAAAGCTATATCTGTAAATTTCTCAACCTTCACTTAAGGGCTGCACAATATATTTTTTCAGCATCAATATTACAATGTGAACTTTCCCAATAATCATATCGTTAGTATACGAAATGTTGAGTCTGATATGATTTTGATTGTTGAGTCTGGTTTGATCTTGATTTATTTATTAAAATATGCAGGAGGTACACAAATAATGAGAGATCACATACAAAGAATGATTAGATATATTATACATATATATATACATACACAGTTCCAATCAGAATTATTGAACCCCCTTTGAATTTTTTTTTTCTTTTTTAAATATTTCCCAAATGATGTTTAACAGAGCAAGGAAATTTTCACAGTATGTTTGATAATATTTTTTTCTTTTGGAGAAAGTCTTATTTGTTTTATTTTGGCTAGAATAAAAGCAGTTTTTAATTTTTAAAACCCATTTTAAGGTCAAAATTATTAACCCCTTAAAGCGATTTATTTTTTCCATAGTCTACAGAACAAACTATCATTATACAATAACTTGCCTAATTACCCTAACCTACCTAGTTAACCTAATTAACCTAGTTAAGCCTTCAAATGTCACTTTAAGCTGTATAGAAGTATCTTGAAAAATATCTAGTCAAATATCATTTACTGTCATCATGTCAAAGATAAAATAAATCAGTTATAAGAGATGAGTTATTAAAACTATTATGTTTAGAAATGTGTTGAAAAAATCTTCTCTCCGTTAAACAGAAATTGGGGAAAAAATTAAACGGGGGCTAATAAATCAGAGGGTTGAATAATTCTGATTGCAACTGTGTATATATATATATAAAAGTTCCTGATTGGAACTTTTAAAAGTTTAAAAATCATTCATTCGTTTTCTTTTCGGCTTAGTCCCTTTATTAATCAGGGGTTGCCACAGCAGAATGAACTTATCCAGCATATGTTTTACGCAGCGGATGCCCTTCCAGCTGCAACCCATCACTGGGTAACACCCATACACTACAGACAGTTTAGCCTACCCAATTCACCTATATCGCATGTCTTTGGAAGGTGGGGGAAACCGGAGCACCCTGAGGAAACCCATGTGAACACCGGGAGAACATGCAAACTCCAAACAGAAATGCCAACTGACCAAGCCGAGGCTCGAACCAGCGACCTTCTTGCTGCGAGGCGATCGTGCTACCCACTGCGCCACCATGACGCCCAAGTTTAAAAATGAATTTGTTTATTGATGTAGTCAACATGAGCCATTGTGCATGATTGTTTAGAAATGAACTCTATTCAGTTTATTAAATTATATTTGCAGACTTCATGTAATGTGTCTCAACCCAGTCCAAGTAATAGCCCAAGCAAGACTATTAGCTCAATTGCCGGCTTTAAATGACCTGACCATCATTCAAGTTCACTGCAATTTTTCAGTAGCTATGTTTCCAACTATCCATTTTTATGCGCATAAAAAAACAGTCGATGAAAACAGCAAGATGCACATTAATTTTAATAACGTGCATAAAACTGTATCCGCATAACTGAGTAGGATCAACTTGTTGTTCAATAAGAAGAAATGCGCATAAACTACGATTGAAACACTTAGCGAACAAATTCCAGTATGCGCATTAATAAAGTAATGTAATTTTGAGATCATGGGAGGATAAAAATGTCTGTGAATGGAAAAACCAGCCGACTGAGCACATTGTAAAGCATCTGAAATGGTGTTTTGGTCATTCTAAAATGCCTAACCATCTCAATAATAGTGTTATTATATTATTAATTACCTCAGAACTGTCAAGAGCGTCTGTGCTCCGAGTTTTAAGCCTTTAAACGCCACCACATGTTCATTGAATGTCAGCATTGTCTTCTGAGGTGCAAGTCATTATTAAATAAGGTAAAGATTTACACAGTTTCTCCTACCTTAATAAACTCCCCTTTTACTTTTGATATTTGGTGCCAGTTAATCAGGAAGTGACGATTTTGTTCTCTTTGACTCATTGGATGGAAACGATGCTTTATTTGCATGTCTTTTATGTGATATTCCAGTTTTACCCATCAACTTAATTCGCATCTTTGGATGAAAACATAGCAACTGATGTATTCTTTTGCATTGACGCATGACAATCTGATAAACTTTGCATATCACATATCATACACATTACATTTATTTCCACATAGGAATGAGGCCTAAAAGCTATCTGAGTATAGCCGAAATGCATGTGATTTTTTTTTATGAACGTTTATCATATCCAATCTGTGCAACATGAGGGAAAAAAATGAATTGGGTCACTTGAACAATGCACGTGCACCCTAACTGCATGATGCAAATTACGTTATTATCACACAATACTACCTATAGAAAACATTTAATATTCTATGCCCCATTTTCAGTTCCTCCAAGATGTTGCTTGTATGCTGAAGCACCCTTGAGAAAATCCTTTCAATCCCAGCCTAAATGAACACCTCATCTTTAACTACTACACTAATTGGTTTGCACTTGGCAAATTAAATATGGGGTGTTAACTTAAGCTGGAAACTGGGGAAAAAAGCATCATGTCAGGGTGAAAACAACTGTTCAAATGAGAACATCAACAACCACGTATAAAAGCAGGCTCAATGAATAATGAATAAAATTGCTGAAAGGTTCTGATTCAGTCTGCATTCAAATACACACAGAGCCACAAACCTGTACACAAAAATAAGAGCTTGAAAAAGAAAAGGCTGACATTAAAAAAAGAGCTGCGTGAAAAGGTTTCTCCATCTCTGTAACCCTTCAAATTAAACTGTCTGGGTTTTTTTGTTTTATTTGTTTTTACATATGTTTGCTGCTGTGCCTTTAAGATGTGAAATGAGGAACAGCGTTTTTCTCTGTTAAGACACAGACCATAAGTTTGCAGCCAGCTCCATTATAGTTTTAACTCCCCAACATTCAATAACATCCACTTTGCAAAGATTCATTACACTATCCATGCTGAAGAGGGAGGCATAAACAGGTAGCCAGACTGAAGTGAAAAGGGACCCTCATACTTTCTCCTTATTACCTTGCTATGATTAAAATTTTCTATATTTTATAAACCAAATAACATCACTAATGTCAACATTTAGTTTGAGCATGTATCAGTGTGCTATCAAAGTTGAGGAACTAACTTTTGCAGCTTGGTTTAATAAAAGCTCTGTTCTAGCTGGGAGAAAGATTAAGTAGCCACAGTACAACAATTGCTCAAACAATTGACTCCTGGTTGCATGACCCCTTTAAAAATTGCATTGATTTATATTTGTACAGAGTTTGTATTGATAAAGCAAAGCGGTAAGCCTTAACAATGTGATGGCTGTAAGTCATAAAAAATGCAGGCTTTCCAACCACAAGTAAAGAATAAAGAATGTCTGGACGCTTAGAGGAAGCGTGGTCAATGGCTGAACTCACTTGAAATCTTTCTGCAAAACCAAGGAAGAAAAACAATAGTGTTGAACAACTAAGAACAATTCATATAATTGCAGCCTTTCAGATAAAAGGACAACTGCATTTAAGTAAACAACATCCTCCACAAAAGCTTGACAAAACGGCAGAGAAGTGGGTATTTCTAAGAACTCTTTTGGACCTTTGAAAAGAGCACATTTTTCACTCATTCAAGACCCAGTGCAAAATTAACTGTAATTTTTCTGAGCTGAAAAATGGAGTGGAAGCACAGAGTCCAGTCATAAAATGAAAATGTATCTCACTGTATAACACAAAAACTTGAATGAATCATTAAATGATTTCCAAAAATATGAAATGTTAGGAAAATGAAAACAATGAGAAAAATTTGAATGAATAAAAAGGCTGTGCACAGAAATCAAAATGCCATGGAACAATGTCTATGAATACTGAGAAAAATGCAAGAAGTATTAAATTGCTTGATTATTTGATTGCTACACAAACTCAAGCATGTATGGTAGTTTTCTAATTATGAGTATAATATATTTCTTAATAAAATTATTATCAAGAAATATCACTAAGACTAATTACTAAACTTTCATCCTAAAAACAATTGTATGATTTATGCAGTCATTTGATTACCATTATTTGTATTAATGTAATTAATATAATTACCAGAAAGATTAAAAAAATTATGCATAAAATAGCAGCATTACATTTTATTCATTAAACATTTTTTTAATTGTTTCAACTTCAATCAATAACCATTCTAAAATAAATAAATATTAAAATGACATCTTATCATAAGCTGTATATTCATTTATACAATGTAATAATGATGATTATATAAAAATAGTGTAGCAGTATTTAAAGAATCTAAAATCTAAATGAAAATGTAAACAAATAATATACTGTATTTAATTAATGTATTAAACTGTATTACTGAATTGTTATAATTGGCAAAATTCATTAATTAAACTTAAATAAGTTGATTAGGACCTAAAATACTTAAACAGAACTCAAACTAAAAAAAAATTGAGAAAACAATGATTTTTTATTTGGCCATACAGTGGGCTTTGTCATTTCCTTTTTTACAGCTGTACTGCCTTCCTGACTGTAAAAAAAGGCCTTTTCTCTCCCCCTGTCACATGAACTTGATCTTAGGATGCTGATGACATGGCCCATTTCTGAGTCACACCTCCAGGTCGAGAACCACAACACCTGTTGTGTGAGGTGTCGAGATGCAGACATATGGATCCTCTTTACAGGACCATGATTAAAGCTTCAAGGTGACTCACCTTGTCCTGAGAGGAAAGAGAGTGACAGGAACTGTCTTCCTCTCTTCGATAAGAACTTCCCCAGTATCAATAAAGCCCTGAGTTGTACTCTTATTTAAACTGCTTTGAACTGGAGAGAATGTGAATGATGTGGTTTTTGTGGTAACAGAGTAAAGAGAATAGAAACTATCATTCTTTTGCTCTTGCAAGAGCTTCATGTCAAAGTAAGGCCGGCAGCCTGACAGTACAGTATAATGCTACAACTGGAGACAGCCTGACATAGCCTTTATGCTGCAGTAGTATAACATATACTGCATATGTGTGTGTATGTAACTTTGGATAAAATCTTCTGTTTGAAACAGACCTGGGATGTATTCCAGAAAGCTAAGTTAACTTACCATCTGCTAAACCCTGAACCCTTGGTTGATTAACCCAAAACCTGCTTACCGTGAGTATACCGGTTCCAAAACAGCTGATAAGAGGTAGTTAAATCAACGACATGAGGATAACCGTGGGTTAATACCTAGGGGTGTGAACCTACACTGGTCTCACTGTTAGGTTACGATTATCATGCCATCGATTCGGTTCAATTCGATATCTCGGTGCATCACGGTGCA
This sequence comes from Danio tinwini, assembly GCA_903798205.1. NCBI lineage: Eukaryota > Metazoa > Chordata > Actinopteri > Cypriniformes > Danionidae > Danio > Danio tinwini. Next base: position 11,169,613 of record CAIGQZ010035027.1, read on the forward strand.
TTGACGATGCTTTCCATACATAATTTGATTTTTTTCTTTACAACACAAAAAAAAATTATTGTTTTAAATTGTAAATTATATGAACTGTACCTTTAATTTTACCTTTTCAAAAAAAACAGTCTTTGTGAATGTTTTAGACAAAACTCCAATACATGCACAGAAGACAGCACGAGCATTCATAACAAATAAACTAATGTAAATATTATCCCGCTTGCTTTTTGAGCACTGGCAAGTTCTTACACCCCTATGATTGGTCATCGTCTTCACCCGCTCAACAGAAAGGACTGTGATTAGAAACGAAAGCGCCCCATAAGTGACACGGGAAAAACAGCAGCGGGTCAATCTTTATGCGCATACTACGCGGTTATCAGGTAATCCATAATAGAATAAATACAATACAATAAACTTGCACCACAGGCACGCTTGTGTCTGGATCCACAAGTATCGCTTTAACAGCCGAGAAGAGACAAAAAGTTAACCTCACGAACATGCCAACAGGTCAAATGCCCAAAGTGTGTGTGTGTGTGTGTGTGTGTGTGTGTGTGTGTGTGTGTGTGTGTGTGTGTATGGGAGAGAGAGAGGCAGAGATGGAGTTTTACAGAATTACTTCCTAGTAGTAAAATAGCAGCTCCTGCTTTACCGTTCCTCAGTGTCAGTGAAAGATCTGCTTTTTAAGTAGTAGGAGTGTTTTATTTACTCACCCTCGCCTACTTCGCCATAGCAATCTACCGCGACATCGCGCATAGGGGATAAATGACGTCAGTGCGTAATAACCGGTTATGATCTATTACTGAACCGGGCAACGCACGTTGAGGCGGAGTTGGAGGTTTTAATGCTGGCGTATGAGGAATTAAGGTCGATTATAAAGAAAAAGCAATACACATCTGCATCAACGAAGGAAAGAAATATAAGGAAATAAATAAGAAAAGAAAAAATAAATAAGAGAAAATTAGTTTATTAAATTACACATGCCACCATCCCTTTTATTGCAATAAAAAATGTAATGTAACTTTAACATCCTTTCTGAGTACACAATAATAATGTGTATTGACTAGTATATAAGGTTTTAATAAATGGTAATCCTTTTGAAGAACTCTGTTCAAAGCTAAAATGAAACACAGAAACATTCTCTTATAGGTAATTTTTGATTACTGGAGCTCTGTATTAAACATTCTAGAATGTTCTTACTGTCATGTAGCTAATAGAAAGAAGGCTGAGGAGGCCTGTCTAGCTGTGGGCCACCAAATAACTCTGAGGAGCTGCTCTGTCCCTTAATAAAGGCTAATCGGTGGTTGAATTATTTGACCTTATACCACACAGAGAGAGAGAAAGAGAAAAAATATATCTGCGAGATTCGAACTCACTCCCCTGTGAGCACTGTTGTTCTTTAATGGCGCACTGACCACTACGCTATTGCTGCGCTCTAAAGCATTTGCGTAGTGATATGCAGAGGTTTATGGCCAAGGAACTGTACAAAAGTGTATAAAACAGATCAGTGCTAGGCATACTGTACAGATAGTTCTACACGCTATTGCCACATTGTACAGTAAATGCCCTGACGCAAAAACAAAGAGCTGCACTGAATGTTGTCTATGGTAAGCGCAGACCCGCAGTTTGTCATGTTTGATTTCAAAAGGTTTGTTAAATACATAAAACAATTTTTTGAAAAATGACAACGCTCAGTCAAAAATACATTTGGATGTGAAAAAACCTATGTACTTAAAAGCCTCTCAAGATAAAAAAAAACTCTTATATCTGCACGTCTACGTCCATCTAAATTCTTATCAAAAGAGCATGCAATGGTCAGTAAACTCTCTGAAACAGACAAACTCTGGAACATAGCCTGCTCCAGAGCAGGTTATCTTCAGAGAGTAAGTTGCTATGACTATTTACCCTAAAAGTTACCTCTGTTTTTGGAACCAAAGCTGAGGTTATCCACTTACTTACTCTTAAACTTACCCGGTATGTCACATAACCTGCTTTCTGGAATACCCCACAGATCTTTTTTTTTAATTTATAAAATAAAATAACAAAAAATAAAATAATAATAATAAACCAAATAACAAAAAAATAAAAATATAAACCACAAGATAACAAAAATAACCAAAGAAATACAAAAACAAAATAACAAAAAATACCAAAATAAAACAAGCAAACACCAAAACAAAATAATAAAGTACACTAAAACAAAACAACAAAAATATACCAAAACAACAAAGACTAAAAAAGACCAAAACAAATAAAAACAAGATACCAAAAACACCACAACAAAATAACAAGCAAATACCAAAACAAAATAAATAAATATACCAAAACACAATAACATAAAATACAAAAAATAAAAATAAAAAATACCAAAACTACACAAAACAAAAACAAAATAACACAAAAATACCAAACAAAAAAATAAAATATACCAAAAAAACAAAAACATACCAAAAAAGGCCAAAAACAAATAACAACAATATTAACAAAACAACAAAGACCAAAAACAGGTCAAAACCAAAAAATAAAAAATAAAAATACCAAAACAAAATACCAAAAATACCACAACAAAATAACAAGCAAATATCAAAATTAAGCCCCCAAAAATAACAAATCAAAATAAAAAAAATAAAACAACAAGCAAATACCAAAACCAATACCAAAAATAATAAAATATACCAAAAAAATAAATAAAATACCAAAACAAAATATAAAAATACAAAAACAAAACAACAAAAAATACCTAAATAAAATAAGCAAATATAAAAAAATAATAAAAAAAAATAAAAAAATAAAAAAATAAAAAAAAACAGTTTTTTTGTGCTTTCAAAATACCTTTATGACCCAAATACCTGTAATTAGGGTGCTGTTGAATTCAGTCATATTACTGTCTAATTAAACAAGACACGATATGTCCCATTGCTGTCCCTTATGGATGGCAAATCACTTTGAATGGTAACCAGTAGAAATAATTAAATATATGTATCGCCATGTCAGTTCATCATATTCACAATTTGATTGCAGAAGGCATTTTTGACTCTTTTATCCCCTCTCACTGGCAACCGATCGTGCAACTCAAATTATGAATTAAGAAAGGTTGAGCTTCTGTTTTGATGTGTACAGCTGGAAGGTAGCCAGATTTGCAAAAGCAAAACAAAAAGTGGCACAGCAGATTTCTAACTTTCATTTCATTTTTATGCCAGTCACAAGATGTTTCACCTCCTTTTCTTTCCATCCTGAGTGACTACATTTAAAGTCTTCATTTTTGTGTGGGCAAAGAAAGTCACGAGCAACAACATAATCCCACATTAACACAATATTTATTGGTGAAAATATGAGCTGAAAGACAGTTTTGTGCTGCCTGGTGGTTGATGATAAAATCCCTAATTTTTCAGTGTTTACCCACTATAGAGGAAGTACTCGGCAGACTGAGGCTGATGTTGTCTCCCACGCACAAACCATATTTTTCTTTGCCTTTCTAGTTCTCTTTTTCTCACATCCTCCCTTCTCTCAGTCCGTCTGTCCATCATTCTTTCGCAATGTGTTTGTTTCCCAATACAGTAAAGATGTGAATGGATCATGGTCATTCAATTTCATAAAGCATACAGCCAGAAATGATTTAAAGCTGAGTATATCCACTATGGAAGCTTATTATTTATTATTTTATGACCTTCACAAGTCTGTATATTTAAAAATAAATAATAAAAGCACAACAAAACAACAACGTTAATATGATATTATTTAATATTTTTAAATACCATAATAAACAATGATGACAACAACAAAAAAAATCATATAATAATTAGAATTAGAAATTATAATTAGCAAAAAAACAAACAAAAGTAGAATACAAAAAATAAAGTTGTGTAAAAACCCAGATTACTGAGCCCTGTGGTGGTGTAGAAAAACCATTCCAATTTTAAGATAATTTTGAAACCTCTCATATTAATACAATCGCGTAAATAAATAAATAAATAAATAAATAAATAAATAAATAAATAAATAAATAAATAAAT
>CAIGQZ010035027.1:11182617-11219593 GCA_903798205.1 Danio tinwini
AAAGAAAGAAAGAAAGAAAGAAAAGAAAGAAAGAAAGAAAGAAAGAAAGAAAGAAAGAAAGAAAGAAAGAAAGAAAGAAAGGGATCAAAATGTCTAATGCAATTAACTAAATCCATTTAACACAGCTCTAAGAAAAATGACATAGATGCAACTTAAGAACGGGTATCCAACATCTCTCTAAGAAAGCCTCACAAAACCCTTAAGTAGCTGAAAAGTTAATACAGTTAATTCCTCCGGCTTCAGGAGACCAAAACCAGAATATAGCATTCTGACTTCACATTTTAAAGGGCACCTATTTTACCCCTTTACAAGATGTAAGTTAGGACTTTGGTGTCTCCAGTATGTGTCTGTAAAGTTTCAGCTCAAAATACTTATCAGATAATTTATTATATAATGTAGAATCTGCCCATTTTGGTGTCTGATCACATTGTAGCTGTTTTTGTAGCCTGTGACCTGAAATCCAAATGAGCAGCTTCTCCCTGTCTCATGCGTTACGTCAGATAAACAGCAGTCAGCGATAGAAACAGACATGGATGAAGCTGAGATAAGGTCACAAAAAACACCAAGTTTTTATTTATTTGTGGTGGAGTTTATTCAAGCTTTTCTGATATGATGAGTCTCACACAAATGTCATTTGCAGTACACACACCTGCGCGTTTACTGACACCATGCGACTGTGGTGATTATAGAGGTTAAGAATTAGATTTTACTCTGTTTATTACAAACATGCTCTGTTTTAAAAATGTTTTAAACTTATACAGCTAATTATTAAGGACCAGATGATCACAGTGACTTGTAACATATGTTTTAATCCCAGTTTCTTTGGAAAAAAAAAAGTTCTGTAGACATGTGTATACATGTTTTATGGGCCTCAAAATAGTAGGGATTTGGATCCTATTTTAAATGCAAAAAAATAATATTAATAATATTTTAAAGAGAGACTTAGTGTTTCTGTCACCCCAACATGACTGTGGACACACTCTGCCTACACTCAGTTCTGTCCAAACTGCTTACAAAAGTTGATCTTTATCATAGGTGCCCTATTAATACCCATACTAATTATGCAAGTTTATATTTTAAAATGGCATTAACATGGAAAGCACAGCTCAAGTCAGGTAAGTAGCAGGTCTGCAGGCAGCAACACAGACTGTGAAGCAGACAGATTGGTGTGAAAAGCATTATCTCTTTTCTAACTCTGTGAATGAATCTCCCGGTGCCGTTCCAGTCTAAGGCCTGCGCAGGTCATTAAGCTTCCTGGGCTGTAGCCAATAGCACCGTTTTCCTCCAAAGGGAGTGTATGGTGGCCAGAGCGGCTCATATCATTCACAGCAAAAGGAAGTTCTCCTTTCCCCTCTCCAGAACAGGAAGAAACGGGGAAGAATGTTAAACAAAAAAAACTGTGGAAAAAATGTAGATCTGAAATCTGAATCAGCAGTCAGCAACAGTGACTCATTATTCCAAGCTCAGGAAAAAACTAAAACGTGTTATTATAAAAAAAATTCTGCATGCAATTTATGAACTTCAAAGTGCCTTATCATGTGAAACTCTTACTATGGAGCCATTCTGAGCACATTCCAGAAACCTTCACAAATCTGCTAATTTTCACAGCCCCAAAACTGGTGAGGAGAAAGTCGCTGGAAGCTGCGATTATAACAGCATGGGAACTGCTGGGACATTTCTCTCCTCTGACTCACCTGAAGAAAGAGCCATTCACACGGGATGCACTCTGGCATTCGCCGCCTATGCATATTCTCAAGAAAAAAATTTACTGTTTTCTTTTTTTTTTTATTATTTCTCGCATCTACTTTGGCCCAAAATATGCTTCAGGTTTTTATGTGTATACTATAGGCTATTATGGGTGGGAGAAAGAATAGATTCATCGCAATTAATTCTCTAGCAATTCTGAATCAACTCTCAACAGTTCAGAAACAATTCTGTATTAAAATTAGATCGCACATGCATGAGCTATAAACCTTAAAATAATAAGTGTCGACAAGCACATGTACATATGCAACCAAAATAAGTTAATTTGAACAAAAATTGACAATTTTCAGAAAGTCAGTCAAAGACGTGGCATGATAGAGCTGCGCAATTTCGATTTGACTCTACACACAATCTTAATTCAGCTTTTCTACAATTCAGCCAATTATATTTTCAAGGTCTAGAGAGAAGAGTAAAGGCAATCGCACATTGTCTTCACATTATACTTGCTCAGCAACATGGACACTGTACAAATGGTGTTAAAAGTGTCACATACTGTACTTATAAGGTATAATTCAACCAAAAATGTAATTTCTGTCTTAATGTAATGATGTATTCACAGCCGCAAAAATCACACGTGAGCTGACACACTGTTTACTGTTCAATCTGATATTGACAAATGTCTGATTTTACCAGTGAAAAAATGGTCTAATAATGTTGTCAATGACAAATGGCAAGCTTATGTCTCTCAAACACAATAATTCAACTTCAGAATTATGAATAGTTGTATTTTGATGTAATCACTTCACTGTGAATTATCAGACAGGACATATTTAAAGTCTAGTCAAGACCACCATCGCAATTCTATACAAAATGTAGCATTTTGACCAACAGTAGACCTGCACATTAGGGCTGTGCAATATTATCGATACATCTAACTATCGCGATAATTTCTTTTCAATAGTGTATCGATAGTCCAACCTCAAGTATCGATCCTTGTTGTGCCAAATGACGTCCTCCTCCGCTCCTGTAGATGTCCCTAACTCGCAATCAACAAAACGCCAAGTAGTACGCCAAGTAGATTTTATACAGTCATTAGTACGGACAGTTTATCAAGGATGTACGCTGGATCGCGTCTTACTATAAGTTAGTTGTTAAACGTGATATTTAATTAATCTAGTCTCTATCTAACGACTCTTCAGTCTTTTGATTCTCTCAGGTAACGTGTCACAGCGTCAGTACACTGCTTCAGTCTTTGGCTTTCACGCTTGTGCTAAGTAATTTTAGTGAAAACCTCAGATACTGTTGGTTAGTTCCTGTTGGTTGTACAGCTTTTTTACCAAGCAAGTTTGTGGACACCATAACGACACGGTTCACTGCCTGGTCATGCCAGAGTCCCGCGGAAAAAAGTGATTGACAGGTGGTAATTTGTGTGTAACTTATCTTTATTTATTTATTTATTTATTTATTTATTTATTTATTATTTGGTTATGAGTAAAACAAAGGCCATGCGGGTCAGGTAGTTGAAACAGTAGGCTACAAATAATTAATTAGTTATGAATTTATTAATTATTCAAAAATACTTAGTTCACCTCCCCCTATGACGACGATCCCATGGTCCATCGCCATGTTTCACATTAGACATCGTACGATGCCAAATTGGTCAACATAGCCCAACCCTAAACACTAAACCAGGGAGTACTGAATAAGACAAAAAATAAATGCCATTTGTAAGCTTTTTTCAATATACATAGCTCTCTGTTCAATCACACTGTGCAGTTTTAGTGAATTGGAATGGATGGAAAATAAATTGGAATTGGTATTTTAATTTGTCTGCCGACTTTATCAAGTTGTCAATATAATATGACACATACTAATACAAACTATTGCAATATATCACAATATTTGTTGTATTGCGATATATATTGTATCGTGAGGCCCTTGCCAATACACAGTCCTACTGCACATAGGCCTAATATTATTATTGTTGCTTTAACATGTTTAAGAAATAACAATAATAATAGGTTACTCATATTAACCTTTATTTAACATCCACAGAATCATGAGAAATGTGTGACCTTTATTTTAAATAAAAAAAACATGATTCTCATTTAGCCAGAATTGTGCATCCTATGGCATGATGCTACACTTCTTGTTCGGTGTACACAGTTCAAATCACCACCGTGCCATAAAGCAAAACCTTGAGTTGTAAGAGACAGCACTGCTGTCATAGACAGAACAAAACTGCACTTCACTTTTCGTCCGATTTGCAAAGGCATAAGAAATACAACTCCAAAATAATTTCCAAATATTACTTTCATATAAACATTTTGGTTTTGAAGACATTTACTTTTTTAAAGGTTATAAACAAACAAATAACAAATAGTATGCACTCTTTTGAATAAGAACCTTTTGATCTTTATAACTGCTCTTTGTAATCTGGTGTTTCAATGTTACGATTAGAGCTTCTTTGTGCTTAAATGTAACTTTGTTAATAATATAAAAAAATATAAAAACTTTAGGATGTCAGCATGGTCAAACACAGATTCCAATCTTAAAGGTGCAGTTGGTGATCTACCAAAATGCTAACCAATTAGCATAATATCTTTGAAAAACTGTCCCTCTCCTGCCATCCAAAGCCATGCCTTCTGAAACAGGAGCGTGCACACCTTAAAGATGACAGCATACAACCCTTCTAGTTCCTGTCATTCACACTTTGTCCTAAAGCGACTACTGTATGCTTAGTGCTTGGCCGGTAGGGTGCAGGATTTACAATTATTACTAAGCCATACTTGCATGCTGTTTCAGATCGAATATTCAGAGTAGCTTTGTAAACAATAGGGAGCAATATAGGGAGTGATGTGAATATAAAACCAACTCCACCTCAGTAAAGCAGATTAGGCGGAATGGTGCTATTTACCTATGTTTTGTTGTTAAATAAAATAAAAATTTACATTATCGATGCCGTAAAAGATCCCTTATGAAACTGAAAATAGTCACATTAATCTTTTGTCAAACTATTTCAGTATTTCATTTACTTAAATCATTACTACTGGAATGTGACTTTCAACAAGCACAGCAAAAAATGTTTCTGAAGACAATCACCTACTGCACCTTTAAACAAAATTCTGGGTAAAATGTAAAGTTGGAAACACAGAATTGTTCTTGAATCTAATTGTGACTGCCAGAATCGGATCTGATTGTGAAGTCGCTAAAGATTTCCAACACTATATAGGCTATGCAATCCGATGCGCTTTAAAATTATTTACTTTTGTTTAACTTAATTTGGTGTCCAGACCCTGTTTAGGTCCAGTATTAGGATGTGTTTTAGTTGATCCAATAACAAGTTATCATTGCTAAATACAGCTGTATAATTTAAACCACTGCCAGAGGTAGATGTAATTACCCAGATTATGTTAGTGCTACTCTTTACCTCTGCTGAAGCACACTAGACAGGCAGGATTGAATTTTGCCACCTAACATAAAAGTTTGGCTTAAAGGTGAAAAAATATAAAACAAAAACACAATGTTGTTTTACTGTTCTTGATTCTAACACAAAAGTTCTTGTGTCCTTTCATGTTCATATGTAAATAGTGTGCCCTTATTTTGTACTACCAGATATAAAAATAAAAATCTGAAAAAGTCAATACGTGCATTTTTAAACTCATCCCTCAAAGAACCAGGAAAGTGGTCAAAATCAGACAAAAGAGATGGATTAAAGCATCAGATGGAAACAGGAATGTGTCTCCTTTGTCTACTTGAGATCCGATTAACCAAATCATCTAAATACCAGGTGTAAACGGGGTCAAATACTGACTGTGGAGTGTGAAAAGAAAAAAGTATACTTTGGATTTTAACCATTGTTAAACACTTTCATAAATAGTTCTGACAAACATTTCAACTCTGAAGTGAAAGCAGTTCAAGACCCCTGAAGCTTCATTTCTTTTAACTAAAACACGACACAGTGCAGAACAAAATTAGAGGTGAAAAAAAAATGTAAATAAAAAATTTCTTCATAATAATACAGTCCGCTGTGCCCAATTTAAAGTTTTTCCAGATTTGGAGGTCAGAATAACAAAAAAAACTCTTTCTGCTTGGGTTAAACAGAAACAATTTCTCTTTGCCTGAAGGCTTTTGACAGGAGCTGTCAGACTATATTCTCCCAGGCGGGGAAATGGAGGAAGTTTCTAAGGGTAAAACAGGATCAACCTGGAGGTCTGGAGGTAAACAGAGTGAGTTCAGAGAAAACAAGTCAAGCCACTATCGCAGAATAAATGTCCTATGAAAGAAGGTTGAGTTTCCTCTCAATTCTTATTAGAACAACTCTACTCACACTTGTGTGCTTGAACTGTGTGAGTGTAAAGGGTTTGCAATACTGTTTATTCCAGGTTTCAGTGCTGGCTAATCAACACACAGGATCATAAGCTTTGATTCTGACCTTTTTCCACTTGATTAGCCCAAACCAGAATGAATACAAGCAATGTGGAGACAAGACGGTAAGCTGGTGCCTGGGTCACTAAGAACAGTAAAAAAAAAAAAATGAATATAATAATCTGAGCTCACTCACTGCCTCAATAAATGTTCAGCTTTTAAATAAAACCTATGGAGACAGATGTACATCTGCTTTGCCGATTAAAATGTGATTTTATTAATTCAAATGTTTATTATTTTTATTCTCTTTATTCTATTTGTTACGTCCTGAGACGCATCTTTTGTTGTGTGGAATGTGCTTTTGTGTTTTTCCTCTCTCTGTGTCTCTCTCTCCCTGCAGGTAACTGTGTCCACCTGGAAGTGATCATTGGATCTTTCCAGTGATTGGCTGTTGGGAGAGGAGAGAGAGTATTTAAGCTGAGCTGCACTTCAAACCAGTTGTAGGTGGTTAGATTGTAACAGCAGCTGAGCTCTTCTCCACATTACGGACCTGTTGCTTGCTAGAGCTTTAAAGACTTGATTTACCTTAAATAGCTCTTGTGTGTCAAAGCTGTTGAAATCAGAATTCTACTTTCAGTGATCTTGTTAACATCTAATTGTTCACCCAAAGAGAATCGAGTCTGGTTGTTTTGTTTGCTTGTCTTTATTTTGAGGGTTAAGTAGGAAGGTGGGTGCCATTTGTTTTTGTTTCTCTTTTTATAGCAGATTAGTAAGATATTATATTAGGAGTTAGCTTGATTTTTGTTAGTTGTTTTGGCCTTGCCCCCTTCTGAATTAATACCCTGTTTTCTTTATTTTATTTTGATATGTAAATAAACTTCTCTTTCTTGATTTGACCTTGTTTAAGTCTCTAGTCATTCTGTTTGGGGAGATGAGATCTATCTTTTTTCCAGCCGTTGCACATCACCAAACATTTTCTGTTACGGTCACATCCCTAGACCTAAGAAGATCGTAACACTATTATTATCAATTTAATAGTAATTTAGCATTTACTCAATTGCTTACATTATTGTATTAGTAATATGTTATTATTAATATTGTTCATTTTAAATTATTGTTTATGATTATTTACTTCAACTTGGTCCACCCCAATTTATTCAGAGTGTTTTACTGTAATGTTTTAATGTATGATACAACAATATAATTGTGTCATATATAGTTTTAATAAACAAAGCTAATAAAGAAAACCATGATGAAATGCAATACACAGAATAGACTCATCATTTTTTTCTTCTCAATAACTAAGGCAGCTCTGAGCACTCCAGAAATGTAATTTATCTGCTTCTTTCACTGCCTGTCAGATGCATTAGACATACTTTTACCAATTGTAAAACTCATCACACAAAAAAAATGTACACGTAACTCACATGCTGCTGTACATCCAAAGTTGCTTGTGCTCATTAAAGTACAAATCACATTTATCACTGCTCTGCAAAAAATTTAGTCAAAATCCCATCAAGTTAATAATGAGAAGTTTAAGTTGATCATGCTACATTAAAAAAATATGTTTGCTGTTTGTTCAAAATACTTATTTAAAATGAGCTGATACAACAATTCTTGCCATTTCTACTTTATAGTGTTATGTTCAATCCACTTATATTTATACAAACTAATAAGTTAACATAATTCCTTCATGTTGTCCCAACACAAATCGATTGTGTGAAAGCCAGCATTTTTTACAGTGTAATTAGCATCTCTGACCAACAGAAAAGTTACTTGTACTGAAAGTGACTTCTGTGTGAGCTGTTCTTTAAACATCGCTAAGCTACTGTTCAAATGACCAGAGTAAACATCTTTGAAATGTCACTAATGCAGCAGCACCTTAACTCCATTAGCCCACATAGGGTGACCAAGCTTCCTTGAATCCAATAAATACAAATGTAATGTTTTAAAAACTGACACTAAAATGGCATCTTTGGACCTCAAGGTTAGTCCTCGAACACCGCCCCACTGGTTCAAACCTCCACAAGCTCTTAAATCACAGCTTTTGGGCACACCTGCTTTAGCCGTGTGCCCTCCTATAATTTTCTCTCCGAGGGGCTCGTGTGAAACACTGAGAGTGAGTGGGTGGAGACCAAAGCTGCTGTGCCACGAGACCAAAGTAAACGCACAGATCTGCAAGACCGAATCGGCTCTCTGCATTTATTTTGATAAATGAGCTTTGCCTACTGCTTTTCTCTGTTTAACACAAATGCTGTTGCAGAAACAAAGATCTGATTCAACAAAAGTAACGGTCCTCCAATTATTAATTATGCTAAACACAGAGGCGAACGAATAAAAGCTGAGGTCTTTTAAAGAGCAAACAGCTGCGGTCTCTGACATTTAGAGATTTTAGCAATTTGATTTGGAGTGAAAGAAGAGCCATTCTGCCTAAAAGACTGTGTTCTGTGAAAAAAGGAAAGGAAAAATAACCCCCAGCTGAATCTTAAGAAAAATACAAATAAAGCAGCAGAACATCTGACAGTGTCGTCCTTGAGAACAGAATCCAAGTCCATTCATCAAAAAGGTCCACAAAATAACCTAAAGCATGATAGTAAAATGAATTATATGGCATTTAGGGCCAATTTTATATAGAGAGATTTCAACTTGAGCAATGAGTGGAATTTATAATATAGACAAATGGCTACTTTCATCACCAGATTGCTAAAAAATAGTCTCTGGATCCACCTTTTGTGCAGATAAGATTTGTATTACCCTTCTCCTTACATTTTAAGCACATACTACTGCATACTTGTTATGCTTTAAAATATTGACTTTGACTAAATCATACACAAAAGCTTGTTTTGTGTTATAAAAAATATTTTGTATTATATTATGAAAAATATTGTATTCTCAGACTAATTACTGCAGTCTTCAATCTCACATGAACATAATATAATCACAATGACAATTTGGTGCTCAATATAAACAATATAAAATGCACTCAAATTTGATTTCATGTGGTCTAAATGCAATGTGTTTGTGCACATCCACATTTAAAAGAAGTGCTTTGCGACTCAAGATTTGGCTCTCGATATGTGCTGGAGCCTAGAGTCTTATCAGCTTTGAAAGGAACAGCTCACTAAAAACAAATTCCAGTTTTAAACAATCCATTGGCTGTCATTATATTCTAAAGACGTGCATAAACGGCCCAAATGCTCACGGCTGACTCACCAGATTTTCCATCTTTTCTTGGTTAAAAATAGTGAAATGTGTTATGAAAAAGAACTGCATGTTCCAGATGCGACAGTGCACAGTAGTTAAATGTGCTTAAGTGGAGAGATTCAAATTTAACTTAAGAGCTCCTTTACAACTCAGACAGAGGAAAGGACATTGTTTGATTTGCACATTTTCTTAAAAGATTTGAGTTTCCTGTGAAATACTCCAACAGTTTGAGCTGTGCCAGGAGTGGAACCACACAAATCAGGTTCACAAAGGCATGGCAAGTTCATGCTTGAACTGTGGTTTTGGAGATTTCACCATCATCCCATCAAATGTTCATCCCATCAAATCCCAGGATGTACACAGAAGCAGTTGGTTAATATGCAAAGCAATATTACATGTACAATAGTCTCCTATGAGCATGTTGTGTTGCTCAATTCTACACTTCACTCTTTTAAAATCATTTTTGTAGCACAAGACCAAACAAAATACCTTGTACAACACAGATACAGTGATTATTCTGCAAATCTGATATCACTGATATCAATCAGAAATATAGACCACCAACTTACAAACTTACAGAATTCATTGGAAAAAATACACAATCTCTATTGCTCTCTGATAGTGACCCCTGCCAATGAATAAAAGTATATCATTATAACTATTATAACTAACCTATAACAATTTAATGCACTATTTATGCCAACTCAGGTGCAACAACTAAAAGGAGAGAAGAATCTCGAGTCCAGACAACCCATGGAAATTATGATGCAGTTTCACAGTCCTATATATATTGTATGCAAACACATACATGGATTAACAAAATGATTAAAGTGTCAGCAAGTTTGTTTCAAACAATGACAGTACTTGTTGATATGCTGGAATCAGCAGTATTGACGAACACAGTAGCATCCTCTGTTTAATTATTATTAAAAGGGAGAAGAAAACAAATTATTCTGGAATTATTTTGGCATCTTTGTCAGTGTTTTTCTAGATTATTAATATGGTTAATGATTTAATGTATTATTTCATCTAACAACAATTCCTAGTAGCAGAATGTTAATGTTAAATTAAAAAAGAAGTTATATAGACAAATAAACATCTTGCCAAATTACTTTTATTATTTTATTCAGGTCTTAGGCATTCAGATGTTTAATCAGTTTAGTTGTTTTTAAATAGACACACACACACACTCTCTCTAACACATTGTAAAAAAAAAATTAATTGGTCAAAGAGGGTCAGATTTCAAAACCAACTCCAAAAATCTAAATTGAAATACTGTTTAAAGATTTTCCTGGACTTGATTCTGGAATTGTTTATTGGTTTCATTTATAAAAATGGACACTATTCTACTTAACTATTGGATTAGGAGTACAGCGCTACGCTTGATTTATTCATGCTAAATTTGCCATATTCCATGCATTATAAAGCATCTTCTGCTAAATGAAAATCATAAGAGCCCTTGTTGTTAAAATGTCTACAAGTAACATACCCAAAAGTAAATATAAAATGAATAATAATAATAATAATAATAATAATAATAGGCAGCACGGTGGGTAGCGATGTTGCCTCAAAGCAAGAAGGTCGCTGGTACAAGCCCCGGCTGGGTCAGTTGGCATTTCTGTGTGGAGTTTGCATGTTATCCCCATGTTGGTGGGTTTTCTCCGGGTGCTCTGGTTTCCCCTACAATCCAAAGACATGCGCTATAGGTGAATTGAGTAAGCTAAATTGTCCGTAGTGTATGTGTGTGAATGTGAGTGTCTGGGTGTTTCCCAGTACTGGGTTGCAACTGGAAGGTCATCCGCTGCGTAAAACATATGCTTGATAAGTTTGTGGTTCAATCCACTGTGGAGACCCCTTATTAATAAAGGGACTAAGCCAAAAATTTATGAATGAATGAATAAATTAATAACAATAATAACAATAATGATGATGATTTTGATAATAACATAATTATTATTATTATCAGTAAGAATTAAATGTACTTTTAGTCAGTATAAAAGTCTAATGCCCATGATGCCTTCATTATCGTTACAACATCAAGTCACATGGTGCTGGCAGATTGGTGTCATGGGAATTATGTAGTATAAGACAATAGTCACTCTCGAATCCCTCAGTGTTGTTGATGTTTCCAGAGAAAACCTGCAAGCTAGAATCAGCATGTCCAAACAGCTAGGTCTGTACATGTGAGCATTGTGTGTGTTTGTCTAAACAGGACTGGAGATCACCACCGCAGCAATTCAATAACTCCATAAAAAAGCACACTTTATCTTAAAAGAATCATGGATTTGAGCAGTAATATAATTATTGATTTAAACCGTGTCACTCTGATGCCCCCATAAGGTGCTATAAACCTCAGCACAATCAAAACAGACGTGAGGCATCTGAAATACTCTGTCCTGTAACCATGGTGATCAAGAATGAATGTATTCTGCTTAAAATCTCAAAGCAGATATATATAGATATATCCTGCTCTATTATATAATGTAATTGTATAAAAATATGCACGTCATCAAGTAAAGTCCAGATGTTTAAAAAACATCATAAGTCATCATGGAGTATGATCTTCAATCATAGCGTTCCATCTGCCAAGGCCTAAAGCAGATCTTTGCGCTTCGAGATCTCACCGAGTGTGTGAGGACGGGTGCGCTAGCAGCCATTATCACACACCCGTTCATTTCCTCTCTATTGTGTGCCTTTCTTTCCTGTGGACACTTTCAGCAGTTCGGACCACCCCTGTGACGCAAACACACCAAAGAGCACCACAATGAGATATACACATACTGCTGTTTTTAGCTTTTAAAAATAATGAGCTTAGGTTTATGAACAGTTACCCAGAGACGAGTGGTTTGCACATGTGCTCTGACCTTTTTGAGTGGTGCCACTCACACAAGCGCTGTGTCCAAAATGTGAAAAAGGCTGCAATCACAGCATAGCAACTGAAACATCCAAATACAACATATCATTTCAGACATTTCATAATCCAGTTTTGCCTTTAATTCCATTTAGTTTTTCTCTTCTCGCTCTTGTGGTTTCAATCAATAAAAAAATGAAAACCTGCTTTATCATGTAACCATGGATACTGCTGCACTAACCAGAGAAACCTGTTTGGAGTGTTGAAACGCTTCCCACCATAAACAACTGCTAGCAAAAAAGGAAAGCCAACTTTTAATATGGTTGCTTTAGTACGGTGCTTCCATCTCTTCACTTTTCCTTACTGTGAATCCACAGGGAGCTCCATCAAATCCCCCACACCACATCCAACACTTTACCACTTATTCGCCCACTAAATGCCAATCATCCGCCCCATCTAGTTTTCTGCGGCTGACCAGTCTGGATCTGTGTACATGTCAAGCCGCACTGGAAATCTCGTCCAACAGGGGGAGGGCCTCATTTGTCAGAGAGCCCATTACCTATAATGAGCCTCAAGCTGGGACAGATGAGGCTGGGGATCAGTTACATAAACACTGAGAGAGAGGAATTCCTTCAGGTTATGGAGGAATGTCTTGGAAAACCGAGCCAAAAACATATATTGTCCATTCAACTGCATTTAATTGTTGATTTTGTTGTTGTTTATTTTAATCTTACACATTATGACCAAGTATTTAGAGATATTAAAATAAAGAAAGTTTAGCAAGACTACTCAAAAATAAACATCACCTCAATATAATTAAAGCTAAATTATACATTTTCCAACCTGCATGTCACATACTTAACTGTGGGAACTCTACAGATCTTTGCTTTTTATAATGTTCAATCAAACTGTTAATATTGGCCTTAAATGTACAACTCTAATACATGTCATCAAACAAAGAATGTCCTGTTACAGTGATGTTACATGAAAATGGGCTTTGCAGAGAAACAAATGCTGACTGCTGGAAAGTGAGTAGATTATGATGCTGTAATCATTTTATCTAGATAAAAAAAAAAATTCACAATTGCCGGAGGCCAAAATTGACATTAATTAATTGCATGGGTCTAGTTACCATTATTAGTCTAGTTATCATTGCTTAGCGAACTTAACTAAGTGACTTTTTGTTCCCTTTTTTTCTGCCATCCCCACTCACTTTTGACTTCCATGTCACCCACATTTGTGCACAGCCTCATTTAGAATTAGAAATTTTCCTTGCAGTTTGCCACTGCTTGCATCCAAATGTAGCTACAGCTTCTCACATGACAGCAGGGAAAAGCACAGTCAATCACATAGTTCATGTATGTTTGGGAAGGTAGGACTCAAGTCTAGAATGTGATTAAACCTTATCTGCAGGTCTATGTTGGTGACAGATCTTTTTTTGATAAAATTAAATTATTGGTGAGGACAATTCAGATGTTAGTGGATATTGCTGGGGACCGATTCCCACCATATGTTAATTCTATGCCCGTGTATATACATATTGTATAACTTAATTTTTATTTAAATCATTGTCATTGAAGAATGTTATACACCATGCTTTGCCAAATGCCAACAATACTAGTTTACAGACCAAGACTGCAGCTTGTTTTCGTTGCTGAATTTTCCATTTTTGTCCTAATCAAGTATATAGTATAAATTTGTGTCATATGAATGTAACCTGAACCTGCTGCATCCACATTGTCCTAATGCAACCAACAAGTTTTGGTTGCCTTGTTTTACTACCATTCAGAAATCCCTAACCCTTCTCCTGTGGCCTAATGTAATAACAATTGTTAATCATATACTCATTTAAGAATCTCATTAAGAGTAGTAGATCATGAGGGTACTTATCTGCTTACTAATATTATGAGTACTTTGAATACAGACATACTATTCTGGTCACAAACTGTCTTTTTATAATAGGGAAATGTGCTATTTCAAAGGTAGCTAGACAAGTGAATGTTTTTATGAATCAGCTGTTTTGAAAGAAAAATCTGAATTTATGTTTCAATAATCACCCATTAACTGAGGGACCTGCAGTCACCCATGTTTTTAGAGTCATTTACTTATCTACGATGGCTCTATACTACCCAAGAAATTATTATAGCTTATAAAAATCAATTCAGATCAATTCAGTCATGCAAGTTTCTAATGTCACATGATTAATGCAAATACAGCTTATTATGAACACCCTTGCAAATTCTCTTAAACCTTTCCCAACTTTGTTAAAGATTATTTTAGGTTCAAGTGGTATTTGTAAGGAATTGGATGCAAGCAGAAAACAGGTGTTTGTAAAGCATACAGTGCCATCTGCTGTTAAAAATATCAGAATCAATTCAAGAATCGATTTTTCACCACAGCTCTAGTTTTGTTAGAAATACTTCTGTGTTATATGTTTGTTTATATAGCACCTCTTCATTTACAGCACTTAATTTTCCCATTGACATTAATATATTTTGTTCTAATGCATTATAAACAGCAGCTACACTAATTAACAGACAATACGCAAACACACTTTTTTAAACATGTACACAGACATCACATTTTTTGGAAGGACACTATAATGTTTGCCCTCTGCACAACTAACTTTTCTGATTTTGATTGTAATGCAATAATGTTTTTCTGTACAATAGTGTCTATGAAACAATAATTATAGTGAAAAGTGATATTCAAAGAAGCTTGAATTGAGCAGAACAGTCAGATTTATGCAATGATAATAATATTATCATCATCAATATAGATTTAAGTATTAAAGCATGACCCAAAAAATAAAAATAGAAATGTAAACGAACCGTGAAATTAAACTAAGTGTACCTGACTAGAAAGAGTCCAGCTTGGTACCTGAGATTTAGCTGCAGAGCTGCTCTTTATATTATGGACAGACTGTCCTGAGAAAGGACCGTCTGCATTCCTCCAGAGCAGGGCGAGCAGTGTCAGGCGGGAAGAGGAAGAACCCTGTTAAATCCATAACAGCAGCTGAGCCAAAACCACACTATCCTACAGCTGCTTTCACAGCATCTCGGCCAAGCCCTTCTCCAAAAACGTGAAGGAAAAAAAAATAAAAAGTCAAATTCCTCCAGTCTGGGATTTATTTATTTCAGCCTTTGGATGGCGTTCACGTACCAAGGGGCTTTGTGTTCTTTGGCCCCTGATGTCGTATTTGTTTTTCTGAGTATTTTCATCAGGCTTTCAAGCTCTCCTCCATGGCGAGGACTCTACAAACCTGTCTTATGAGCATGTCAGATTAGATCTGAAAACTATAACAGGGAAAAGGGCTTGAAATTTCTGCATGAGGATCCAATACTATTTGGCAGACCACCAGGAGGTTTCCGGTTTCCACTCTAAATTCCAAATGCCACGCTGCACCAGTGAATCTCAAAGAAGCAGGAGTATCAAAAGCACCAGTTCTTCACTTTCCAGATCTTACCAAGATAAAAAATAAAGATACAACAGCACAACCCTTTAAGTATTGGTAACAAGCATCTGAATTTGGCACCTACAGGTAAATGCACTTACAGCTGCACATTCACAGTGCGATGAATGGTTTAGTTGTTTAACTGCTAGGCAATACATTAAATATAAATAATCATTTACATCTTCAATCAAAATGTAAGTGAATATCAGATTTCTGTGAAAATATGCAATAGCTTGTGTATAAGCAAACAAAAAAACATCCAACAGATTGCCCTCATGCTATGATATTAATCTTTAATCAACAACAACACTGATTAGTAAAATGAAATCCACTCAACACGCTTATTGTTCTTTAACGCCTCAAGTAAAATGACTTGAATATTTATATGAAAAAAAGAAGACGTGTTGACTTAATTTAGAAATAATCGAAGCCTACAAGCCTGTTTTTAATGATCATTTATTATAAACACTTAACAGAGAGATTCAATTTTTTACTATTAGATACTATGTTAAGAATAAGATAGCACAGAACTGCAAAGTTTCTAAAGCATTTCTTAATCTAATTACATTTGAATGTTTTATTGTTCACTGTTAATGTTAGTTCATAACTAATGAACTTATGTTAATTTATTCAAACTGAATACTAACAATGCATTAGTAGATATGCACTGTAAAAAATTATATGATCAATTAGTCCTGACAAGGCAACCAGAATTTTTTTACAGTGTAGAAATTGACATCAACCCAGATTATAAAAAAATCTGTCAAAGAATTCTACATAGTTTAAGAACTATTTTTCAGCAATCAATTTGACAATTTGTCATTTTGGTAAAGTATACTGCAGGGCTCCAGATTGTAACTAAATTATTGAATTTTGTTCTGCTTTTTCTTGTCGGAGCAACTGACTTTTGTTAGATGAGAAGTTGTGCAAAATAGTGGTACTTATTTCTAAAGCAAGAAAAGTGTCCCAAACAACAGCATAACAGGAGTTTAGAGCAAATGCATTGCATATATTTACTGATTCCACATCATGTGTCCATTAATAAGTGCAGCAAGGTCCACTTAGAAGTGATAAAATTCAACACATTGAAATTTCTGCTATTTAAACTACTTCAGAGAAAGGAAACATTGCTGAGATTCCCAATGGCAGTGATGTAAAAAAAATAAAAAAACACTTTTCCAAAACAATCCAGTTAGAAGAATTTTCAATTCACAGACCAAATTTTCACAGATCACAGAACAATTCATCATTTACGAGTAACACCTTTTACCCCACATTTTACATGACCAAGTTCAAGAATTTCAAAGTGTTTTTGTTTATTTTTCTTTTGCATGGAAGTGAGGCATTATATCTACAAAAATCTACGAAAGTATGAAAAGTTTGTTTAAAGATAATAATGTATTGATAATTAACAATCTGCTGAGTGAATAAATACATTTTTTACAAGTGTAAAAAATACATTATAAACTAAGCAATGAAAGCATCAATGATAATTAAAAATCTTTATTTTTAAGATGTATAATATTGTCAGATTATATATGATTATATACAGTATATATTGGTGTATGCTGGCTAGTCCATGCTGGACCAGCTCAAACTAACATATGCACCCCCCGAAACAAAAGATGTTAGTCAGATCCTCTCTTCACCACAGTCTCGCATCAACAACTGAACAAAACGAATGTTAAAGTTCACAACAATGTCCCTAGCATTATCCCAAAACCAGCAGATGCTTTATCAGCATATGCACTACAGAAGTAATTGAGCTGAATTTATCCAGATTACCTTGTCTATCCTGAATTCACAGCAATGCAACATTTCAGCTTGACACAATGAAAGCATTGTTTAATACTGCTCCATCTGAACTCCCTGAAACTAGGCGTGAAGTAACTTCTATGAGCATTTTGGAAAAATCTGAATGTGAAGAAAACATTTCCCACATTAAAGAACATGGAAAAGAGCAAGTTTCTTCATAGCCGGCAGAATTCGAAACGCCGCTGGAATGTCGAACCCCCAACCACACTACATGTCATAAAAAAAGATAAACTCTACATGCTTTTCTGTGAGGTCTAAATGTTTGCCAAGCAACACTGACTGCCAGCGCTCAATAACAGGATATACAGAGCCCAGACTATACATCTATCTCAGTCTTCTTCTTTCAAGAAACATCAGTAATAGCACTCAAAACAATCAGAGATGCCTTGCATTCAACAGTTCCTCAAGTTTACTATAAAAAAAATATGAGTCAGACTGAGTAATGATATGCAGGATGATTCAAATACAAACGCACATGAAAAAAAACAAAACCATCAGACACAACCGGATATTTTCTTTCCTTCAAGACACACAAATGCCCAAAACCCTGGAAGTAATTATCACCTTTTTATACCTCTTACATAAGCACCCCTGAAAGGCCCTCAAAAACTATTTGTAGTTGTAAGATGCCAGAAGGTAGAAAGGAATCAAGTTCCCTGCATGAAATCAACACCTTTTTATTGGTTTGTTTTTTTATAAAGTTAATTTGGTGTGCTATATATAAATACTGTAATACCCACAGTCGACTCAAGCACAATCTTTTGTGCTGTGAAGAAGAAAACAAAGCATTTAACATATAATCCATCTAAGGAAGTGTGGTAGGAGCACAGATATGGGACCTCTGTAAACTCAGCACCTTGGTGGGCCTGCCTGGAGAGACTAAAATGCCAAGCTAATTAGTGCAGAGCTCATGATGAGCAACTCTCTTTTCTTCCATGCAGCTCTTATCTGCTCTCCCGACTGAGATATTTTGGGCTTTTTTTTACTGATTTGTCCAAAACATTTTGATGTCCACTTCCTGCACTTTGTAATCAACATTTAAAATACACTACCTGACAGAAGTATAGGTAGTGCCTAGCAAAGTTTTAGGAACAACAAAAAAATAAATGGCCTTTTAGTTGATCATTTGGTATCAGAAGTAGCTTTTATGAAAGTCAAAGGCCTCGAGATTACGATGACCAAAATAAAATATGATCAGGCCTTGTTTTTTATTTATTTAATTAGGACAGTAAGGTCCGACTTGGCTTAGACAAAAATTTTGTCACTTATCAGAAATAATGTATAGAATATAAAGTCATAGTGCAGTGGAAAAATTATCGATAATGTGTATGACTCCCATGAGCTTAGAGGACTGCATCCATACATCTTTGCAATTACTCAAATAACTTAATAAAGTCATCTGGAAGGGCAAAGAAAGCGTTCTTACAGGATTCCCAGAGTTCATTAAGATTCTTTAGATACATCTTCAATGCCTCCTCCATCTTACCACAGACATGCTCAATAATGTTCATGTCTGATGACTGGGCTGGCCAATCCTGGATCACCTTGACCTTCTTTGCTTTCAGGAACTTTGATGTAGAGGCAGAAGTATGAGAAGATTCGCTATCCTGCTGAAGAATTTGCCCTTTCCTGTGGTTTGTAATGTAATGAGCAGCACAAATGTCTTGATGTCTCAGGCTGTTGATGTTGCCATCCACTCTGCAAATCTTTTGCACGCCCCTATACTGAATGCAACTAAAACCATGATTTTTGCTTCACCAAACTTGACTGATTTCTGTGAGAATACTTGGTCCATGCAGGTTCCAATAGGTCTTCTGCAGTATTTGTGATGATTGGGATGCAGTTCAACAGACGATTCATGTGAAAAATCAACCTTCTGCCACTTTTCCAAATGATCAACTAGAAGCCAAGTTATTATTTGTTGCTCTTACAACTGAGATCTACGACAAGACTTTTGTCAGGTAGTGTATTATATAATCATACAATAAATAATGGTTTATTTTCAAAAAGAAACAATTTTGCTTTTCATAACAATCACACACTGTATAGGAGTCTTTTAGGCAAAACAGTCCTTACCAAACTTAATCCTAACCCTAATGGTAAGAGATTTATAATATTCAAACTAAATTTATAAGTGAAATTAACACTCATACATCGAAACGTTGCATCAATTACTCACTTTTATGTTATGAAATTTTTGAAGCCAAGTAAATGACAGAATTTTCTTTTTGGGAGTAACTATCACTTTAAATCAATACTATATGTGAACATCAACAGACAATTGAGAAATTCTTTGAGGTAAAGAAATCAATGTGTCTATCACATTTGAAGGTGAGATATAAAAAGACAAACAGGCATTCAGCTGTTTTTCACTTCATGCCTGGGAACCGACTGTGCGTGTTAAGGGAGAAGCTGTTATATCTGGAAGAGCAGCGAATGGAAGACTCAGCCAGTGTGGAATAACTCAACTCAGCCACAAAACAAAGTGGACTGCAGATGCAGAAGCAGCGTATACGTCCAACTCCCACTGTGATCGTGATATTATTTGGCCTCACACGGGGCACCAAATCTGTAGTTATATTTTTGGTCACAAATATGAATATTAATATTAGTATTAATAGCAATATTGAGCTTTTGATTACTCTTAACTTAAGCTGAATGTGATAATTCTATTCTTTTTAAAACAAGGCACCAGACATGGAGGTTAGTCGTGGCAATAAATAATAATTAAATATTGTTGAAGTGAGAATTCTATACATTTGTTCACCATCTTTGTCATTGTTTTTCACCTGGCCAATCTGAAGTATATGTGGGGTGTTGTATAACTTGTTGAGCCTGTATTATCAAACACAAGGAAGACAAAAATTTAATAATTGAAGTTTTATTAACAAAAGAACATGGCAAGTGCATATTATTGAATTATGACAGTTAAGTCAACAGTTGTAATAAGTTACTCCAAGTTACCTTATGTAAAGATAAACTTGAGCTTAATATGGTGAACTTTATTCTAAAATAAGATAAAGCGATATATTTTCACTTCTGCTTAAGGATATACTGATGCAGGTGCCTTCCACCTGCTGAGCAGGTTGCTGCCTTTTAGATCGAATAACAACACTGGATCTGAAAGGCATCAACCTGCTCAGCTTGTGGAAGGCACCTGCATCAGTTGGTTGTTTTCAATGGGTGGCCCTCCTTTGGTGTTATTTGCACAGTTCAAAGTTACAATTGAGTTTTTGAAGATTTTTCCTGTGTAATATTCATAGGTATAGGCACATATTAATTATATACAATTTGGAAACTGAAAAGATTTTCTGCATTTTGTCCTATGTACAATGAATTTGTCTATAATCTATGAGGCCCTTCTATTCCTTTGAATCTTCAAGACTCTTCGAAAAAAACAGTTGGACGAGTTTGATGCTGATGTTATTATGTTAACCTGATGCTGACAAGGCATTTGCTGATTCGGTTAGTCTGTGATGATGATGATCATGCCCTTCCTCTATGAATGCTAAAGGTAACGAGAGAACAAAAGAGGTTTTTGTATGGGGGAAACATTCACCAGCTTATTCTTTACCAAAAGGTAGCTTTACCTTGCTGTTGTTGTTGTCCATAGAATAATCTGTGTTTCTGTATAGCCAATTCTCACTACAATATCCTCCAGCTCATCAGGTACCTTGACCATGATGTGGATGGTGGACAGAGTATTTTTACTTCACTACTGTACTTAAGTACATATTTTTGCACAGTGTATTAATTTTTGCACAGCATATTTATTTATATTTTATATTTAACTCTCACTTCACTACATTCCAAAACAAATGATTGTACTTGATTGATACTCCCATAGATTTCTTAAATGTAGCAGAGTAAAACAAAAGGAGAGACTGTGATGTTTCTTCAGTTAACCTGTAAAATTGGTTCACAAATTGCACCAAACATTTAATTTTTGAGTTGGACCAACACCTTTTCACAAGTTAACAACTCACTGATTTAAATGATTAATTCAGAATGAGTTTCCGGTAAACAACTCGCCGATTCAAATGACCTATTCAAAATGAGTGTCTGGTAAACAAATTACTGATTCAAATTATCTGTTCAGAATAAGTCTCAAGTAAATACACTGTTGATTGAAGTGATCTGTACAGAGTAAGTCTCCAGGAAATGACTCGCCAATTTTACAAACTGATATGAACAGAGGTCAATATGAGAATGCTTTCATTTGAATTTTCCCGAATCATCTGTGTGGATATTAGAGTGTGACAATTCTGGTAATGCAACTTTCTTGCAAAATAAACATTTATTCATCACTACTTTTAGTTTTAAATTAAATTAAACTAAAGCTCAATTAAACCTTCTACTAGAGTACATTTTATTACTTTTATTAATTTTTATTAGGGTATATGTACTTCATTCGCATTTGGCTCATTGCAAATACAAAAGAGACACAACAAAAACCAAGACTTTATATTCCCATTATTTACATTAGTTCCCATTAGAGAGACATTTTCATAAAATGCAGCTGCTGAAATATCTTACCACTTCTTGTTCTATATCAGAAATGTTTAGCTGGGTTGTTCTTCCAGGATAAGCATCTTAGTAGGTGATTTAGTTTAACAAACATTGGCCAATTTTAAGCCAGAGATCTAATGGAAAGAATTAGCTTTAAGACTCATTAATTCCTTACGGTTGACTTTATTTATAATCCCAGCTGCTTTTCTGGTCTGTAGCAGCGGAGATGACAGCTGCCATCCTTCATCTTCCAACTGCACTTAAAACACCCTGGCATTCACCATCCATACAGCCTATAAAAGAAGTTTACCTGGACACATCCGGAGTTTAAGGTAACAGCCATATAATGCATGCACGCTGTTAGGATTTAGTGTTGACTAGGTACTGTTGAGGTGAATAATATTGTGGTGTGATGGAGACCCCCTAAGGAACCATAAAGAGAAGTAGAGTCATGCTAATGAAAGCTTTAGGTCATAGCACTTGCCATGGACTGGGCCTAATTAAAACTCAGCCTTTATCCAGGCCTGAAGTCCTGCTGCTGCCACCGTTTTATTTAGCTACTATTGTTTTCGTGATGTCCTCTGTGAAAAACAAGTGGAGCTGCAGGGGAGATGTCACTGCACCCTGGGGACACTCATTTACTACAGAGTTCGCTACCTAGAGTGCTTTTTTGTTTCATTTGCATAACTGCGCAAGCCGCTGAACCACATTTTTCATAAGCTTGGCATAAACTTTACTTTTAGAGCCAACAAAAATCTGTTCAACACCAATAAAACGGTCAATTTGCATTATCTTAGAATTCACAAGAGAGGACGGCAAAAAGTGTTTTGTTCTCCAGCTACCTTAACATTGCGATACAAGTCACGATTCAATATATTGTGATGGATCACAATATCATAATTGGGTTATGATTGAAACCGTGCCAACTGCGCAATTGAGAGCCAGCATGTCTGCTTTCAATTTCTTTTTGGCTTCTTGGAGTGCACTGAAAAACTAGAGTTTATGATTTATACAAATTAGTTCATTAATGCACTGTTGGACTGTTCCTAAGGTATATGTACGTTTTTTGTTGTTGCTTTGCATGTTTTTCACAACTATTCTATTTAGGTTTTTTTAGGGCAACAGTATCTCCAGCAAGGAGAAAAAGGACTCTCTACATCAAAAGTTACTGATCCAAAATATTTGAAATGTTTCTTTAAATAAAATATTTTGTGTTCAATGCACTGTTAAAGCCAAAAAGTTAAGGTAACTAAAACCATTTGAGGAAACCAATTGCAACAAACCATTTAAGTTTACAAACTAATCCTACAGAGTTCTGTGAACTTAATCCATTTGAGTAAACAAAGCAATTTGAGCACAGTAATACCAATAAATGAAGAGAACTCAAACCAACTGAGTACTGTAAAACCCAATAAGTTAAGCAACTCAAACCGTTTGAGGAAAGCAATTGCTACAAACCATTTGAGTAAAAAAACTAAGCTATGTGTATTGTATTTACTCCATTTAAGTTGAAATTATGAGGTATTTAATACACTCATTACCTTTAACACGGAGTTCTAAACGTTTTTCAAATGAGTAGAATTAACTTAAAATGTTTAGTAAATTTTGAGTTTACACTTCATATAAATGAATAACATTCATTTGATAAAGTTGACTGTTGGGTTTATAGTGTGGGAGAAAAAAAGTTTGGCGTTTGTTGTTTTTCACCCAGACATTAAAAAAAATAACTTATTTTGAAGCCGTAATCACAATACTGTGAAAGAGTAATATTTTTATCCAAGGTTACCATACCTTCAGAATCTTATACGGGCCCATACCTATTGATGACAGCAAATTATCAATACAATATAGTGAGTAAAACTAATGCAATGTATTATTTCTAAACTTCAATTTTTTTCCATTTCAGCACAAATTTTGTTAGGATCCAAAACAGTTTGAAACATGCATCTCAAGGAATTATAATTTATATGCAGTCTCATTCTGAAAGGATCAGGCAAAAAACTATCCAATGCTAATAAAGCGCAAAAAATGCAATGGCTTCAGGCAGAAAGATTCACAGCAAGCCAACCCACATATATTCATTGGTGTAGGCTAGATGAATATTAAAACCTCCAATACATGATCTGCATCCTCCCATTTCTAAGGCAATTAAAATGAGACTGACAAGTCCATGTTTAATGACTGTGAGAAAAGTTGTAGTTGGGCTCTTGGGTAATCCCTCTTCTGAGTGCAGTGCAGGTTCATGGGGCAGAAGCCATGTGATTCTTTGACAGATGTATGGCTTTATGCCACCAAAAAAAGTCCTGAAAGAAAGACCTGCTGCTAAGCCTTTTCACAAATGCCTTCATCCATGCATCTAACATCCTAAGAAAGGGTCAAGCTATTCCTTGACTACAGACATCTGGGCTGCTCTATGCAAAACAAAACAATTAACTGCGGGGGCAGGGACCTCTCAATACATCTCTACAGTTAAAAAACATGAGGCAAACCCTGCCTGCAAACTCTGCCTAGAGGAACAAGAAGTTCGGCTGAATAGATGGCGGCTTCCGTGAGCTGACTTGGCAGGAGAGATGTTGACGAAATAACTATGCTGCCGAGTACATCCATTTCAGAGAAAGGGAATGTAAAGGTGAAGCATGCAATTTCGGGAGCACTAACAGCTCAAAATTGCAAGAATACTGATTCTAGCGTGATTTTTTCACAGAAAACCCATTAAGCACACAGCCGCGAACCTGCTCCCACAGCCAATTAAACTAGTCAAATCAATCATAGTCACCAGTCAAAAAAGTCAGACTATGGATTCAGTGAAGGATTCAGAAAATTAATGGTTCATTATTCTGATCTCAACAAACTATTTTATCAGCTGGGATGTGCTGCCAACACTGTAAATCAACCCAAAAATACCTTGCAAGATCATTATATCTTATTTATTTATTTACTTGATGGTGGAAGGCCACAATGTATATTATAATTTTTTTTATACATATTACACAAGGTATGATACATTTTCAATCTGATCACATGTGGTTAACACCTAATACAGGTGTAAATTTTATGTAGAATGTTTCAAACTGACACCCAATCTTATTTCTAACCCTTAGCCATTCCCCTTCCTACACCTCGTTTTGCGCATTCACGTGTAGGGGTAGGAGTGTCTCAATTCTCTTTAGCTTGAAGGCATAGGACTAAGGGGAAGGTAGATAGCTAGATGGCCCTTAAAACGGAGATCTTTCAGGACCACACTCGAAACCAAGGGGTCAGAAAATTTCTCAAAATACACCATCTACAACAGCAGCATGGCAGATGCACAAATTAGCATTTTTTGTGATTATAATGAATTTTTACAACAAACAAGCATATTTTTAATACATTCATAACCGTGTTGGTGTTTTACCATCATGCTTTAAAAAAAGCTAAAATAAAACCCGCTAAATTTCACTATCTATAATCCCTAATAATAACACAATATACTTTCACATCTGACACTCGAATACCCTGTCAGAAAAGTCTAGTGGCTGGGAAGGACCTTTTTACAATGTCTGGTATAATGTTAATGTTGCTTTTGTGTGTTTACATAGATTAATAAGACCACGGTGTAAATACACAGTACAGTTACAATCTCATTGCCACATTATATTGTTATGGTAACATGATATATGTCTTCAGTGATTTCCTGAAGATAAATACCAAAACATAACTGCAAAAACTGCAGTCGCAATCGTCAATCTCATATGAAGCAAGAGATCATGATGACATATGATGTGTGCAGGTGTTGTAATGCTGTCCCATTTCTTAGGGGTAAATTTTGAAGCTCTTCCCCTTCACACTCTGTTTCAAAAGCCAAGGAAAAGGGGAATGAGTAAGGGTACAAAAATAGAATTGGGATTGGGCCTTAATACACTTTTGACCACTTCCACAGGAAGCTGAAAATGCATTTGACTTGACTGGTTTCATAGTGTAAACACTGATGTGTGTGTGGTGAGTTAGGAGTAAAACATATATGATATTCACATGCTATCAGATCAGGATCATCACAGAGGCAAAGGTCAAGGAGAAAAACAGCTGTCAACTCGCAGAACAATTCTCATTGATTTTAGGATCATACCAATTAAATCTTCCACAACCTTTTGCATAGCTTGTCAGTGAACTGTGGCTCTGTGTAGTAAACACTCCTCCATCTGAAAGCAACTGCTGGACATTTACAGCTGATAATGGAGCCCCTACAAAAATTATGCAAAGTGACAAAAAAAAGAGAACAGAGTAAAGGGTCTCAACAAAATCTGAACAAAACTGATCATAAGAAATGTTAATAACAGTTGTAATCAGATCAATGTAAAAAAAACTGGTGGAAACAGGGCCTAAAACGATCAGTTTTGCAATCTGTAATCATTTTGTCATCCTCATGTCATTCTAAATCTATGAAATATTATTATAATAGCATCATTATCACAATGAGTTAATCTGCAATAGTCACATTGCAGGATCTCAAGAGATTTCAAGTTAATTTAAACCATTTGGACACAAGAGATTTTAAAGTTTTCTGCTTTAACAATTAGATAAGATAAAATTGATTGGGTTTATACGTTTATAAACAGAAGGAAAAAAAATACATAAATTCTATAACACAGAAGAAAAATATATAAATTACATATTTATTAAAAAGAACACTGCTATTTAACATGTGATTATTAAATTCCTACATCTCAATACTGTTAGACTCCACCAAAAACCATAAAGTGTTGTTTATTTAATTTTTAGCTTTGTTCTATTGCTTTCAGCTGTGTTTAAATTATAATATTTTGTGTATTGCTGTATTTTATGCAGACGCACTCCCCTACAAAATCATCACAATCAATGTAAAATTCAGTTTTTCCAAAATAGTCATCTTGTGAAATTATATTCATATCGCAATATATTTGAGATGCATAGATATGCATTCTTTGGCCGATATCGATAACTCTTAAGATTTGTAGGCCGATAACCGATCTATTATAGCCCATAGATATAAATATTTCAAAATTATAGATTTTAATACAGCAAAAAAATGATTATAATTTTTTTTAAAACTTCATAAAAGTTTGAACTGATCTTATGAACTGAATAGCCTATGATTTCACATAAATCTGCATGGATGAGAACCCTATGCTGGATTCAGTGACTTGGACACATCTACCCTGCTGGTGTTGGGGTGCTGTGAACGCGCTGTCGGCTCACTATGTGTGTGCGTGTTGATAGCCAGCACGTGAGTTCATTAGAATGATTATAAATATGCGGATTAAAATGAATACAATCTTCCATCAACAACACACGGCAAACAACATGTTGATAATAACAAATAATTATATTAGATTAAAAACAACCCAACATGTTGTTTGTGCATCGCTGCTATTATGTTTACACATGTAATATTTTTCCTGAGGCTATTTAAACCAAAATACACAATGACACTCTATTAAAAATATCTACAGTGATAAGGAATATGGTTACTTACTGAGTTATTAACGCAAAGTATATACCACACAAAGAAACTTTGAAGGAATCAACAATGTGAGAAAAGCTCATTTATAGTGCACCGAACAAGTCTAAACTAGTACAATTCTGTAATCTATCGGCTTAAAAATATCGGCCTAAATTTGACATTGGACCGATAACATTAAAAATAGCATTTATCTGCCAATAACGATACGGCCGCCGATAGATTGTGCATCCCTACAATATACATTGCAGGAAAACTTAATAATCACAATGTGAGTTTTCCAATATCGTGCAGCCCTACTGTACAAGACAAAAACTAAAGGTTTTGATGTTTCATTGTCCACACAAAAAGTAAATATAAACAAAAACATCTCTTCAACTCTGCAGGAGGGAAAGAAAAAAAGTCATTTAGATTTAGAACACATCTATTTTAATAAATGATGACTGAACTCTCAATTGGTAATGTAGTTGGTTTTGTGCCATGATTTACAGTACCACCATATCCATTTCTATATCATCTATTTTAAAAAGAAAGCCTTGATCAATAATCATCCGTCTGTTTTATAAAGGCCGCTACATCACGCCAGCTCTCAGATGTCAATCTATCATTAGCGCCAAAGCAGCACATATGGTCTTTTAATACAGTGTTTTCAAGCCCTGGTCGATGCGAGTGAAGTTCAGAGAGCAGCAGGGAAGCTGCACTTAAACATCTCAGAATGTATTTGTGTGCGTGTGTGTGTGTGTGTGTCTGTGTATGTCTAGGTGAGAAATCTTCGCCGCTGCTTCATTTCCCACTAATGCATTTCCTATACTCTTTCAGTCAGCAAGGGAGAGCGAAAATGAGATCTGAATCACAGCACAGAGTTAAAAATAACCAAGTGATGGTCAAGCATGCATTTCCTCAACTTGAAATCTCCACATGCAATTCTATAGCAAATCTCCAATAATTGCCGTGCTTAGAGAAATGCTCTTTATCATCATTAGTGACGCATTACGCGAGGAACAGAGCGCACGTTCCTCCAAGTACACTGATTATTAAACCCTACAGAAGACTCAGCAACAGACATTTTCTCCTCCAGCACTGTCTATACAGATCAGAGGAATGCTGCAAGCACACCGGAGAAAATGACTGCTAATTACCATCATTACAGAGCAAGGCTGTTACCGCCACTGCATCCTCGTTTCTAAGGCAACAAGGCTAACAGAGGATGCTGTGTCGCAGTTTCATCCCCACCTGAGCAACAGTCAAGCAGGTGTTGTGAAATTGGGAATTGAGCCAGTGAACGAAAAACAGAGTTTTAATCATTTGTCACCAGATGTTATACCACAAGCCTCATGAGATTTTTATACTGTGCGTTTATTTTAGGCACACTAACAAAAGCGGTTTAATTAGTCATACTGTCAACTTACTGACTAAAAGACTGATAATGCTATGTGGTTGTCAGTTGAACCAGGTGAAAATAGTAAGCTCGATCATATAAAAAAAGAAGAGGCACACCTATCCATACCTCAAGCTTCACAATTTGATGTGTCAGTTAAGGCTGTAAGCTCAAACAAAGAAAGGAAAGTTGCTGAGTTTAATATGTACGGCTGATGGTTTGTTCAAATCCCTAAAGCTACACAACTGGGCAAAATGTTACCAAACCATAAATTTTTTTTTAATTATTAAAAAAAATCACAATATTTGCAATTTTACTCAAATGGTTTTAGGGATTTTGCGAAAAAAAAAAATCTAAATTTTTTTTATTATTTAATAAATTTAATAATACAATAATAATTTAATAATTAAAAAATATTTATATTTTAGATATTTCTTAGCAAAATATTTTACATATTGTGCAAAAACAAGTAAGCTCTACTTGTATCTATACAGTTTTTTCCAACGCGAATCAGATTAAAATGTCTGATTTGAGATCGCTGCATGTGGTGTGAAGGACTGATCTATCGATCCTCGTAATCATGATCAGCAATGCAACAATTGGCTAACGGTGCAGCAGCGTAAAAACATCATCTGATTATTATTCAATTATCCATGTGAGCAAAATTACATAAAATTTGTAGTAATTGATTTGCTAAATATGATACCCAATATCATATGATAATATCATATCATATGATACTTAGACAAAAACTGACTAAGCTAACTGAGTGTATTAAAGATGTTAAAGACTGGATGACCAACCATTTTCTTCTCTTAAACTCAGACAAAACAGAATTATTATTTATTGGGCCTAAATCCTGCACACAGCAGTTCTCAAAACTCGACCTGCAATTAGAGAGATACAAAGTTAGAGTTAGCTCTACTATAAAAGATCTAGGTGTCATATTAGACAGCAATTTACCCTTTAAAAATCATATATCCCATGTCACAAAAACTGCCTTCTTTCATCTAAGAAATATTGCTAAATTGCGAAGTATGCTATCCATCTCAGATGCAGAAAAGCTAGTTCATGCTTTCATGACTTCTAGGCTGGATTACTGTAATGCTCTGTTTGCTGGTTGCCCAGCATCCTCTATTAACAAACTTCCGCTAGTACAAAATGCAGCTGCCAGAGTTCTTACCAGGTCTAGAAAATATGATCATATCACCCCAATTTTATCCTCCTTACACTGGCTGCCTGTTAAGTTTCGTATTGAATTTAAAATATTGCTTCTTACCTTTAAAGCCTTAAATAATCTAGCTCCTGTTTATCTAACCAACCTCTTGTCTCGCTACAATCCAACCCGCTCTTTAAGATCTCAAAACTCAGGGCTTCTTGTAGTACCTAGAATAGCTAAATCGAGTAAAGGAGGTCGAGCCTTCTCATTTATGGCCCCTAAACTCTGGAATAGCCTTCCTGATAATGTTCAGACACACTCTCACTCTTCAAAACTAGATTAAAGACCTATCTTTTTAGCAAAGCATACATTTTTAGTGCATTACATAGCGGTATGACGCATGATGTGCCCCACACACGATTTTGCTTCTTGTTTATATAGACTATGAACAGCAGCTACGCTAATTATTCTCCTTATTCTGTATTTTTACCTGGGGGTACTCATCTCGAGACCCTCAGACTATGCAGTGCCACTGATGCGATCCAAGACCAGCGACGAGACGATCCCAAGGTTTCCGGACCAGGCCGTATCCTGAGCTGCTGCTGTGGTAGTCATGATGGAGAGCATGAGACTGATTCCTGTGATGCTCCAAGGACAGACGTGTCTTCGCTGAGGTCCAGCTACTGCGCCTAGACTGCAGCTCTGCACAAGACGTTTGGCCACAGGAGAAATGGTCGTGCCCAACTGAGCCTGGTTTCTCTCAAGGTTATTTAAATTCTTCACTTTCGCCAATTGGTGAAGTTTTTTCCTCGCCGCTGTCGCCACTGGCTTGCATGGTTCTTGATCTGTAGAGCTGCGCATCAATGGAATTGCTCCTCAGTGTTGGACTCTCAGTAGTGATTATTAAACCACACTGAACTGAGCTAAACTAAACTGAACTTAACACTGAAAACTGAACTGACACTGTTTCAATTCACTATAAACTTCCATGTGAAGCTGCTTTGACACAATCTACATTGTATAAGCGCTATACAAATAAAGATGAATTGAATCAATATCTTTCCACCTTTGTTGTGTGCTGCAGGCTTAACACTTTCATGTGTCAAGAGTATTTAGCAATTTATTTAGTTTTAGAGCGAATTTTCTTTATTATGGTAGCCTAGGGCTATTCAAGTTTCTTAATCGGCGTAGGAAAAACTGGCCGTTTAAATTAATTTTGCATCAAAAAAAGCATTTTGATATAGGTGTCTGCAACTTTTGCGAAGCATCAAATCACCAATTCCTTTAAAAAAAAAACTGTTGAATATTGTGTGTCTATTATCATACACAAAGTGTACTAAAGCTGGTACCTTAAAATAGTACGAGTTTGTGTCTAAAAAGACTATATTAATAAATGTTCTCTTTGAACCCCTTTGAACTATTTACTATTTTCCCAAGTGTATGTAAATACTACTGTAAGAAAATATCAGCATTCAGTTCATACTTTCAGTATCACCTTTGCTTGAAAAGACCCGATCTAATCCCGTTTATATGAAATAAGCCTGCTTCGGAGCAGGTTTGAGCTACCAGAACTGTTGCTATGACAACAATGAGTTTTGAAAAACGAAACAATCCTGGATCATGTCAAATCGTCAGTAACCAAATGCAACTAATTGAGTAATCCACGTACAAAAAACAGACCCTAGGTCGGTATCCTCAGCAGTAAATACATGGAGTATTTTTTAAAAATGTTATTGTAAGGAAAATAGTCGGTAAATAGAGTTAAAAATAACCTTTTTAAATAATTGAGCTGGACTGTTGGTGATTGTATGGCTGTTGGCCAGATTGGCTAGCAATACACAAATTAAGGAAAAGACCTGTTTAAAAAAATATTAAAGACCTACAACACAGTATTTCAGTAAATTTAAGGCTTTTTGAGGCCTAAAATTTTTATTTTGAGATTTAAGATACTTGAACCTCTTATGATAAGACCCTGCAGACACCCTGATTATTAAAAACTTCAGAGGGTATTTACAGATGTCTCTGAAGGATATTCAACATATGATCATATTTTACTGAAATGTTTGACATTGTTTCACATTCATAACATTTTACATTTAACAGTAGTGTAACAGTACCGTGTTTTTATTATAACATTATCTGATTTCTTGCCATCTGTAATAATTATAACCATTAAATTATAAACTAAGAGCATAAATAAAGAGAATCAGTTATAAACTATTTATCTCATGACCTGTTCTTAGATACAAGCACTAATATACTACTGTGAATTAATGGCAAGCACAGCTGCTATTGCTGCCACAAACTTGACAGGCCATATTTTAGTTAACAAGTAATGCTTTAAAACTTTCTCATCATTGAGAAATGAGTAAACTCTTTTACTTGCTGCCCTGCCAGTTGACATGGTGATTCTAACAGTCCGGCATTGTGAGAGAATGATGAGATCGGAATGAAGCCAGGAGTTCAAAGAGAATAAGAATTTTAATCCAGAGAGGAATGTCGTATACTAATTATCAGCATCTCTGATTAAAAACGAATGAAAACATAGAGAGCGTTGCAAAGTATACTTGTATATACTATAATATAAGCTAGCCAATCATTAGCTCATCATTATCTATATTAACTTTTACAAAACAAATCTGTCTGAATCCAAGAAACTTTATGCTCAACTGAGCTAAACCTGTACTTATCCTGCCAGGAGCACCTGAAATGCGCAGCACAAGTTGCCATGGTAATCTTTTTTCCCTCAAAATTGAGCCACAGCAATGATAGAGTCAGTTCTGTATTTTTTTTTTATATGAGAACTCATAAATTATGCCAAATAGTAAAGCTACGTGCTCCGTTTCCATTAAAAGACCCACAGCTTCTTGTTTTTGATCAAATTCCCCACAGATTTTTTCAAATTAGGTTAATCAGTTTAATCTGCAATTCATATGTTGTACCGCTAGTAAGCTACTGGGTACGGTCAAAGCACACTTTCTATTGAATTAGCAACACTTAATTTGAATCCAATAACATTAAAAAAAGATACTAACAGGTGTCGTTTCAACCAAACAGTTTTAAAATCACAATCACTAGTAGGTTAAGTGACTCTTTTAATCAAAACAATGTCCTTGCAAAACTTTCCTGAAGGCGTTACTCTTACAACAGACAATGAGTTGCCTATGAGATTCCTTTTATTGCTGCCTGTGGTTTTTGTATTACAGTAACCACATAGTCAGACACACAAACACATCTGTTCACAACTCTGGGGCAAAAAAGCTACAAAGCCGCAGAGTGAATGTATTCCACAGAGTACACAGACAATCACCCAAGGGAGGTAAGCAAATGAAATTTGGTCAATCACAGCACTAAGTTTTAATTAACTGGCAGTTATGTAAACGAACAAGCAGTTTGCAGCTTACTCTTACATCAGCTGTTTAGTTGTACACCTCACCTGGACCATTTCAAACTCCTAGAATGGATGTAACAATTTACTGTAACAATAAATTAATAACTGAATGGTAAAAACAAATTCAATTAGAAAACAAAATGTATAAAAACATATATCGTGATCTCCTATTCCACTGCATAACTACATCTATTGTTCTCAAATATGGGTTGGCAATGATAGACCTAAACAACGAGTTAAAAGTGCTCAGTGAGTTTGACGTGCCTCTCAGCCATTTTCCTAACAATTACCCCCAAAAGTGCCTCTTATAAAAGCATTGTTTCATGGTTCAGGTATTGGGCAAAATTGTTTGCATACCAGATCTTCTTTGAAGAGTAAACTAGCAGTAGTGGGATCACAATCACAAGAGCTGATTACAAGATGTGAGTGCTCTTCCAAAATGGCAGCTTTCTAGACACCTTTTCAACACTCTGATCAAAGCAGGATCAAATCATTCATTGGACCTAAATTAAAAATGGCCCACTTGTTTTGAATGAGTGTGCACCAAAAGCAGCTTGCCATCAGAGTGAATCATTCCTTTCAAAACATCTGAATGACAATGGAAAAACAGTCACTCTTGGAATAAAATCCCTGAGGAAATGAGCACAGAGGTAACATATTACTCTTGAATATGGCTGCATTATCCACAGAAAGTCTGTTTTACTAATAAGACGACCAAAGTATTCATTTAAAATGTTCAAAATTAGACCACATAAAACCTCTAAAAACCAAAAACACCATATAAAACCTACATTCTCAATCTTTTGGAAAAAACTGTAAACAACATGTAATGGTTAGAACTAGCATGCAGCCCTCAACAAAGATGCGTAGGCTCAGTCTTCTTTACCCAAATAATCATTAACCTTCACTTCCTGGTGACAGTGTTTGCTGTGAGTCACAGAGAACTTAAATTCACACGCACACGAAAGTGTGGCAGGGGACGCAGAGGGTACTGGGGCATGCACATTTGATTGTTCCTATGTTTGCTGGCCTTTGCTTCAGCTCAATGGGATGACCTCACCTCTATTGAGTCCAGCTCCCTCTCACTCATTCCACATAGTCAGCCTCGCCCATGACCCTCCAACTCACACCTTTTACACACTGCACAGCACATTTCCTGCTGAAAGAGTTACAGAGTTTAAAACAGCTGCAAATAAAATCTCAGAAATTGCATTGTTAACTATGCTCTAAAGGTTAACTATGCTTTGCTGAATTGATATGCAATCTTAATTCAAACACCTTAAGTCTACTAAGTAGTGTTGTTATTTATATGCTACAAAAGTCTAATTAGTCCCTGGACAGATATCTATCTTTAAATCTTTTTTGAAGGTAATACTTCAAATGACATTTTAGCAATTAAATCATTATTAAGTATAATAAAAAGTATTACAAAATGTGTGTCACTGAATCAGTCATTTATGTGTTTGTTCAAGGGTACTGATTCTTTCAATAATTAAGCAAGAGAAGTCTTTATGTGTGAGTCATCTAAATCCAAAGGCTGCATCCTAACACTGATTGAGTCATGGTGGCTGGACAAAGATTGAGAAGAGACTAAGTAAGCCAAATAAGACACAATGTATGGCTGCTCAAAGCTCAAATGCTATCAAAAATCTTAATAATAGTTATTTTGGTAAAAGTGTCTTTTGTTGTTTAATTAACAATTATAAAGACAATCAGCAGCAAGAATATTGTGCTCTGTCACTTTAAGAGACGCACAGTTTGAATTTACGATTACATGTGCAAACATTCTCTTTTATTCTTTTAAAAAACATGAATACTTCAATAAATTAAACATATTCAATGCTGCAAATATTACATTACATGATTTCACTGTTTTCCCACATGAAACTAACCTTTACAGACTAACAAAGGCGGACTGCTGGAAGAGGGTGGGATATGACGCTATTATAGTTTTATCACGATTAAAGTTTTTATATTATCATTGGAGGACAAAAATCGAAATCAAAATGTCGATTAATTGCACAGCCCTACAATAGAAGTGCAGAAGTGCAGTAAGAGCATAAAATACTTTGTCATTGTTGCTGGCACAGACAAAAGCAAGACAACAACTGAAGTGTTTATTCATACATACTCACAATAACAAAATGCTGAGTTTTTGTGAAATAAAGAAAACAAATATTGCACCTTCTGCCCTCTCGGTCTCTGTGAACTTCTTCGTGCACTGAAATTGATTTTAGAACAGGAGTAGACATGAATGATATATATTCCTCAGCCTGTCTAGGTACCTGCTGTCTGCGTTGCAGTTCCAGAGTTCCACAAATCCACCAACGTTAATCTACTCACTGCACTAGTTCATTTGTTGGACAAAATAGCAAACAGCAAAAAAAAGAGCACATAATAATGGTGGTGTTAGGGCTGTGCAATTCAGGGAAAATATCTAATTGCGAATGCGATTTGATTTATGATATAATTTTTTAGTCAAGCTTCAGCTCAATAATTTGTAAGTCATGGCAACATTGAGTTTGAAACTAAAATATTGCCATATTACCAATGCTGTTTTTCTTTGATATTAATTTGTCTATTAATGCTTCTGAAGCAGTAGACACCATTATCCCATTTGTCTGCACTTTCCTGTTTGTTTGTTTTCTTGTTGTTATTGTGGGTGTTCCACATAGTTCGATTGCACAATTCTGATTGGGTAGAACGATGAATGTGCTGGCTCTTCATATATGTATATATATTTCAGATGGCAACCTCTTGCGATGTCAATATAACTTTTGGCAAAAGGTCACTTGGGACACAGAACCTAGATCTTTCATTCAAAGCAAAATTTCTAAATAAATAAATGGAGTTATTGTAATATTATTTTTAACTGACTGCAGCAATTAACATTTTGTCAGAACATCTAGTAAATTAAATGTATTTTGTTTAGTTGTCTATTTAGAATAATGGGAGAACCACAATCTCCATTTTAAACTAAATTATCCAGAAACAGGCAGCTCTACTATGTAGCCTATCAGCCTGTATCTCTACAATGCATTCCAGTGTTTCCTGTAGAGCTATTCAGCATCTTTCAACTGTCAGACATCAACAAACTTCTGAAATGTCAACAAATGTCTCCTACGAGCCAGTCTTTTTTAAATGAATCAGTCTCAAGCTTATGCTGTTAGTCTAAACCAATGCTGACACTTTGAACAACTAATCATTTATAGTCAGTTCAAATTCTGTTTGATAGTGAATTGAATTATATTTATATTTACAGCATTCACAGTGTTATGCATTTTACTGATGATAAAATAGATTTTATAGGAAAGTTCAGAAATAAACATGCATTTCCATGTGAAAATTCAACAGAGTGCAATGCATCATACAGCAATAGTGCTTCTGAAAATTAAAACAGATCTAAGCAATGGCTGTTTGACTAAGGCATGACAGTTTTTCTTCAGAATACCACATTGCTACCAGATTGCCACGAAAGCAGCATTGCATATGACACCGAATTGATTTCACATGGAGATATTTTGTTTCCTGGCAATACGCTCACTTCAAGAGGGCCAGGAAAAGCTCACCGGGTCAGCCAGAAGTTCTGCTGATATCAGCATATCAAAAAGCATATTGTCCACACACACACACACACACACACACACACACACACACACACACACAC
>CAIGQZ010035027.1:11219603-11236931 GCA_903798205.1 Danio tinwini
ACACACACACACACACACACACACACACACACACACACACACACACAAAGAACAAGAAAAAGCTCTGAAAACAGACTGCTGCCAACACTAAGTTTATTAGCCTATTAGAAAAGCTACATCTTCAACCGCAGAACCACTTAGCCCTGGTGCAAATCCATTACAGATTTATCATTCACATAAACACTACTGCTGAAAGTGAATTAAACAGTAACAATATCACAATAGGTGGGAGATCATTATAAGAAGATTAGCAGTAAATAAACTAAGCTGTGTAAAAAAGTTCTTGAGTAAATCTTGGTAACCTAAATCTAATTAAAACTCAAGTCGACCTACATTTATTTAGTGAGGACAACCAACTAAAATGCATTGCAGGCCAGCTGTTAGTCCACCTGACCATTTAAATGAGCAGTCAGCTGTTGTTTCCCAAGAACAATACATCACTGCACTGCAAAAATGACAATCACACACAGGGAGGAAAATGCAAGGTATGCATGGAAAACAAAACATGAACAAGTTAGGAAAGCTATAAAAATGGGCAACATGATGATGGAGGAAATGTGGGGAACAGCTGGAGGATAATTTCATTGCATTTTGGAGGTGCCCAGCCATTCCTTTCTATCGGCAGGTGGTAATATTAACCATTTGATATGTCATGTACAGTGCTTAGCATATAAGAGTACACCCCTCACATATCGTTTATATTAATATTTTCTGTATGGATGCTTTACAACAGGGTTGACCAACCCTGTTTCTGGAGATCTACCTTCCTGCAGATTTCAGTTGCAACCCATATCAAATACACCTGCCTGTAATCATCAATTGCTGTTCAGGTCCTGATTAATTTGATTAGTTGTGTTTGTTCAGGGTTGGAGCTGAACTCTACAGGAAGGTAGATCTCCAGAAACAGGGTTGATCACCCATGCTTTACAATATTATATTTGTGATTATACACTAGATTAGTCAGTACTGAAGCCAAATCTGAAGCTAATCTAACAAAATAACTTACGATAACGGTCCAAAAATTAGAAGCCCACATTTATCTTATTATAAAAATAATAAATAAAAAAAATTAAAGAGAAGAGAAAATTAAAAGAAACAAAACATATATCAAATTTAGTTGAAATTTTGTAGTTTGTAAAAAATGTTTTAAAAGAATTATCTTTCTTTTTCTAAATATATTAGATCACTAAAATATTATTTTTATAATTTTTATTAAATAGTAATATTATATTTTTCCATTGAATAAATTTGTTTTGTTCAAATGCACCAAAATATGTTGCCTATATTTACTAAGAAAAGGATAAAAATATTCATTTTCCAAATGGAGTGTACTCATTTGTGCTGAGCACTGGATTTGTCAATATAAGCAGGGATGCACAGATGACAAAACAATGGGGTATATGCACAGCTACTGTTTTTCAGCCACCAACAAACTTCCGATGAAAGGTTAATGTGACTATTTTCAATTTCAAGAAAGAAAAATTTGTAATCGAATGACAGTTCGCCAGAAGTGCTTGAGCTGGCTGACTGAAAATAAAAGTCTGTGTGCATACACACCATTGTTCTGCCAGGTTTTGATGACATTGTTACTTTTTGTCCCAACAATTGTAATAAAATACATGTAAAAAGGTGCAAAGTCTAACAAACTAATTACAAAAAAAGGCAACCTTTTGGCCAAACAAGATTTTAATACAGACATTGCTATATATACCAATATAATGTTGTACAGTTGATAGTAGAGCTTTTGCATGTTTAATCCAGGGTAAGTCTGGGATTAAAAATCTGATCTAATCCAATTCACCTTTAAAACAACCAACAAACTCCAAAGCACCACTTTTCTCTTATCGAACCCAGGAAATCGCTCCCAGCAACTGCAGATCAAAATTTAGAAAAAGCAGCAAAACAGGTATTGAAGTAGGTACTTTTCTCAACTTGATAGGCCTCTTAATTAATCCTTTTAAACCTGCCTCTCCCGGGTTTCATTTTAAACTGCCTGAAATTACACAAACTGTATGCTTGTTGAATAACTTGAAATGAATGAAAACAACTAATGGCAAACTAGTTTCACATTTACAACATCTGCAACATTACACATTAATAAATGATGGGCCTTATGCTTCTATCTATTCACAATACAGCTT
The DNA here is from genome assembly GCA_903798205.1 of Danio tinwini. Taxonomy (NCBI): domain Eukaryota; kingdom Metazoa; phylum Chordata; class Actinopteri; order Cypriniformes; family Danionidae; genus Danio; species Danio tinwini. The sequence goes on from CAIGQZ010035027.1 coordinate 11,221,745, forward strand.
TACACCACCAGAATGCAAAGTTTGTTACTAGTTCATCTAACGCCAGTGATGTCATTAGTCAATATGATGACTTGTTGTTTCATATGACTTGCAAAATTCTAGAACCACCACCATCACCACAGTGTCAATGCAATAAAAGGGATGATCTGCGTGAGCACATTCCACATCAATACAAAAGATTTCAAAGAAGAACAGTTGATCTAACTGACCAAAAAAAGCCACAAAGCTGTTACTTGGAAACCGCATTATGACTAAGGAAAGTGAACATGTGATACATATAATGTGTTCCAAAAGACACAGTGTTCAAAATGCGATTAGGTTTTAAATAGATCAAAAGGAATCATGGAAGCCTTGAAGAATATGACAATGACAAGCTCTTATTTATAAAACAGAGTGATTTCATCATGAAAGTGGGGAAGAGATTTTTTTTGTTGTTGTTTGCTCTCAGTCCTAAAAATATTCTATAAATCTTTATAGCAAGGTGAATCACCACTATATACACTGATGATAACATGCACACAAATACCAAATTTACACCAAAGCTGTTTTGGTTTATTTTTGAAAGGGAAAATCAAATATGGGTATGAAAAATAAACTGCATGAATCAAAAACATAGTAAAAACCCTGCATTAAAAATTCCTCTGGCTCATTTCTCACCTCCACTTTTCAACAGACTGTCTACATGACTAATGGCTGCATAAATCTGAGACTACAGCCTGCATTAAGATGGAGCCCAAAGTGGTACAGGAGACAGGACTGTAATTATTGAGTCCAACAGTAAAAAGGGCGCCTTCAATACTAATTTCAGCATTTGGGTGCCATGTTAACACCCATCCTCTCTAGCACAAGAGGCTGAAAAATCTCTGCTCTTCTGCACGAAACACAACAAGTGTCGTTAGGCAGATGGCGAGACAGTTGGTGGGAATATCAGCGATAATGCAGATAAATTCTGAACCTTAAACTGTTTCTTTGCCATTCATCAGATCGGCATCAACAGCTGCTGCTTCCAGGAAGATGGGAGATTAAATAAGGTGGCAGAACAATATGCTGAAAATTAGTACTGGTTAAAACCACCAGTGGCTGATAAAAAAAAAAAATTTAAATCCACATTTCTGAAAGGAGTCAAAATATGAAAGCCATTCACCAACAAAAAAGGACTAAATATAGCAGTTTGAGTGGAAAAGGGTTCTTTCCTGCCTCTGTCATAATCACCTGTTGCCCCTTATTTGGATTTCCTCTTTATTGAATCCCTTTAAATTTGGGACTTTGATTGTATTGGTTTGTCAAGCTGAAAATTTATGTTGTATGAGAGTTAGGGCTGGACGATAAAATGGTATGGGTATTTATTGACCGAACACTATTGTCAAAAACTATTTAAAAAAAGTTTGGTAAGAAGTCCTATAGTTTTATTAAAATGTGGATGCTGAGCAGGTGCCTTGGAAGGAATGCCAATAAGCTTATGGTTATTTCCAATCTAGGAGCACGGTTTGCAAATAGGGAGCGACTCGCCCATAGTGTGCAAGTGGCATGCACATGACATGCTTGCATTTTCCACATACATCTAGTTGAAGCTGCTCCACACTTTGTGGAATATACACATTTCGACAATAATGGCAGGCTAATTACCTCAGACAAACACAGCGCACCCAAAAACTGCTTGCTTTTTAATTTTCTCTGTAAATAAAACGTGGAACCGCAGCAAAAAGTTTGCTTTGATTGTTCAGCATGTCCACTTCTACCATTGCACAGACTTTATAATATTTTATCAAGTTTAAGAGTCTCTTTAACACTTATGTTTATTTTATTATAAGAAATTGTTTATTTTTTATTGTTTTTGACTATTAAAACTATTTGCCTTAGTAAAAATTTAAATAAAGTGGTTAAATAAAAAAATCCTAATATTCCCAAATAGATTATTATGAGAAATTCAATAATTATCTATACTAAATAATATGAAAGATTATATTGTGATAATTTTTTTTTTTTTTGCTGTATCGCCCAGCCCAGTCATGGTATTATTATCAGAACCTGTGAACATAAAAAGTGCAAAAGAATAAAAACAGCACCAGGAACTCCTCTCTCTCACACACAGAAACAAAAAAAAGATCTGCAGTATATAGAAACTCAATGTTTTGACACCTGTGCTGAACCATAATAGGCACCATCACAGCTATGACGAGAAAAAACAGGAATGCTTGAACATTTTTTCCTTTTTATGACCACATCAAGTGACAAGGCCCTATTTTTGGTTTGTTTGGATGTATATGGTAGTCTATGCCACATGCAAATTTTAGTCAAACTGATGCAGAGTTGACAGATTGATTTTTTAATAGTATTGGTCTGCAAAGGTTGGAGTAACAGTGTTCATGTTCATTCAAATGAACAGCACTAACAGATCAATCACACTAGTTTTTTTTTCTTAGCTTACCCATCAAGGAACTTTACTGAAAATAAGGTCAAGAATCCTGATGTGATTCTGGAGTCAGATCTAAGTTTAGTAGGCATATAAAAGCAGTAACTAAATCAGCATACTAAAACAATGCAAGAATTAGATGCTTTGTTTCCACTGAGGACTTAGAGAAACTTGTTCATGCTTTTATCACAAGCAGGGTGGATGACTGTTATGGACTCCTTCCTGGCCTTCCCAAAAAGACAGTCAGACAGTTGCAGATCACCCAGAATCCTACTGCCAAGATTCTGACCAGAACCAGAAAATCAGAGCACATCACACCTGTCCTCAGGTCTTTACACTGGCTCCCAGTTACATTCAGAATAGATTTTAAAGTATTACTACTTGTCTATAAATCACTAAATGGCCTAGGACCTCAATACATTACAGATGTGCTCACTGAATACAAACCTAACAGATCACTGAGATCTTTAGGATCAAATAAATTAGAAAATCCAATAGTTCAGTCAAACCATAGTGAATCCGCCTTCAGCTATTACGCCCCTTGTGCTGGAATCAGCTTCCAGAAATGATCAGATGTGCTCCAACATTAGACACATTCAAATCAAGACTTAAAACACATCTTTTTAGCTGTGCTTTTACCGATTGAGCACTGTGCCATGTTTAACAGATCGAACTATTACATCTTAAAACCTATTTAACCACATTTTAATCTGTTTTAAATTACTTTTATTCTTTGTTGTTATTTTCTTATACTTGTCTCTTTTATTCCTGTTTATGTAAAGCACTTTAAATTGCTATTGTGTATGAAATGTGCTATATAAATAAACTTGCCTTGCCTTGAAAATCAATAAAAAATGTTAATTATGTTATCAGTTACTCATCTACAAGGTGATCTAATCTTCAGATGACAAATTGCAGGTATTTTTGTTAATCTCTTATAATAAAAAAAAAACATTCATGAACCAAAATGTATAAAAAGACATTGCAAAAGTAATCCAAATAAACTGGTTGTGCAATGTGTAATCAATGTTTATATCTGAAAAAGAACTAAATTATATCTTTTCATGAAATTAAGCACTTTTAATTGATTAAATATTGCAAATATCTTCCTTTGTTTCTCAAAAACCGGCAAATGGTCTAATTGCTTTGAAACAACAATAAAGTTAAAACATGAATACATTTAATTTTTGGGTGAACTAATATTTTTAAGTAGCCATCCAAAAAGCAATGTGCATTTGAAGATCTACAATAACAAATTGCATTAGATAATACAAGTAAGTCTGGACAAACGCAGGTACAAGCCATTACATCATACATTCCATTTCAATGGATGTGCTCCGCATTAAAATGTAGGACCGTCATCTGATAAATTAGATCACATCTGATGGACACTTGTTATAAAATTAGATTCAGAGGTTGTCGGCATACAAATCTTAAAAAACACACTTGCATAACCATAAAACAGACAAGATTAACCCAACTTCCATAGCAACAGCATATAGAAGAACAACATGAGAGGCTGCTAAAAGAACAAACACACATATAATTTGTTAAGCCTGAGGCAATGATAAAACCTTGTTTGTTCAACCTCAATCCAACCAGTATCTATAGAATCTGGAGCCACTCTACATGTGAAAAACTCTTGATAATCCCTCCGCTGCCAATCATCCACCCAGGCGTCTTTTTTCCCTCACACATTTCCTTTTTCTACATGTTTCACAACATGTGCGTGTCCACCTACACACTCCTTTTCAATAGGCTACTTAATATTGGAAATGCGACACTGCCTGCAGATAGCTGCATCCTTGGCATTCTTAGATAGAGGCTGGGGAAAGAAAACATCAAATCTTACAAAGTTTTACAAAGTAGGGAGATATCAGCTTGCTACTGACCTTATCAGAATCAACTTATAAATGAAGCATTGTTTATCTGCCAAAAACAAAAAAGATGCATGCTACTCCACAGGTGGATCTAACAACAATAAAGTCAAAGTTTAACAATGGTCTGACTGACTACTTTTAGAGTGAGCAAATACAGTAAAATGTCTGTTAAAGGACAGCTACGTCTCAGGCATGTGATTAAATAAATCTAAAGCTCCATCATAGTCATTTCTGAGATGTTCTGCATCTTCCATACATTCAAAGTTAAAAAAAGAATGCCAGAAAGCACTTCAATCATGGACCAGCTCTTCAAACCCACCCCCACACGAACTGCATTTAGAGCCTGGCCAATACACAGTGAGCACACACCACCCACACAACGAAGAAAAGACATGCAAATGACAAATCAGTGAAGCCCTTACAGGGAGAAAACTGAGTGAAGGGCCATTAGTCAACCTACAACACAAATCTCACAATTTCGACGTGACAAAATGTTATGCATAATAAATGCAATGTGATCTGCAGCCCATCGAATCCTCCACTTGGACACCTGATCTGATACTGTGTGAGAATGCAGCAGATTCCATAGATATTGCAGTTGGGGGTGAGCCTGTAAAGGCCAAAAGTCCAGCTCTAGAAAGGAGGCTCACTACTTTTTGCCTTTGTTCTCAAATATCACAGACAGAGAGGCTTAAAATGATATAAATCATCATGACTTTACTAAAGCTAGAACTTTTTTTCAGGATCATGACATCGCCACATAACAGGAATATTTTCTGGATTAGAAAAAAACTAAAGGACAATTTCTAATTTGTAAAATTATGCCTATTACTTAAAACTGCAATACGTCTCCATGATATTCTCTAAATCTACAAATGTTTTAAAGAAAGAAAAATCTCTGAAATTTTCTGAATCATAAAAACTGAAGGACAAGTGCTCATTTGTGACAATTCAAGTACTTCAAAGTATCTCTTTATTATTTCCTAATTAACCTTGGTAAACCAATTCCTCACACAATAATGAAATGACACGAGTAAGATTCACATTTTTCCTTAAGTTGCGATGCTTGCATGTTTATGAAGCTGTACTGTGGTAAGTTTAAGAACTGTGTTCAAGCCACATCTGGAGTTAAGATCAAAACTATTCACTACAACCTCGCTATCTTCACCTCACACAGTCTTCTTTATGAGATAAAGACCAAAAATCACGACACAGAAAACGGCGTGTTTGTGTTGACATTCAGCCATGTGAACCTTTATCAAAATACGATCTCCTTCACTGCAACTTTCTGCCTGAATCTTGTTTCGCTCTGATAATCAGGTGAGTCGAGATCATTCGTTTAAACCGCCGCTCAATGAATCAAACGCGGGCATTTTGGAGGCTGCAAAGACGCATTTCTCCGAGAAAACACATCCGTGGTCCCTTTTAAATACAAATACGCAAGGCTGAGAGTTGGCATGGTCAGCTAAATCAGACATGTTATCTGAACTCACCTTCTTCCCTCTCCACCTCGCGCGGTCTCTTCTCCAACAAAAACCTTCCGATAAAAGTCCGACACGAGCGTCTCTCCGCCTCGTAATAATCGCCAGCTGAGCGCAGACTACGTGCGGCCGTTATTCCTGCTGTTTTTCCGGGAGTTTTTTCAGCGTGTTTTTGTATCTACTCCAGCAGCAGCAGCAGCACCGTCGGCCCCTGCGTCTCGTTCACAATTATTCAACTTCGAAGTTCATACAAAAGTTGCAGCTCCGCCTCGCTATGCAGCTGCTGATGAGGTCACTGCAAGCCGCTGGTACGCTCCTGCAGGAGTCTCGCGATAGTTCAAAGCAGAGGGGAGCGTGATTTTGGAGGCTGTTTTTTATCTGTGGGAATGGGCCCCCTATAGAGAGAGCTTATGGCAAGCCATTTTAACATGTATTTTGTAAAACGCGTTAGTTTCTATTTGGCAACTTTGATTTTAAAAGTTGGAGGACACACAAAATGAGAGAAATGTTTTCGATTTAAATCTCATTTCCTGCATTTATATACATTTAGGGACTATGGTGATACAAAATCCAGGAAATAATCAGGTTAATTAAACAAATATTAGTTTCTAATATTAATCTAAAATGTAAAAATAAATAAGTAAATAAATAAATAAATCAATAAAGGGCATCACAGTGGTGCAGTGGGTAGCACGATCGCCTCACAGCAAGAAGGTCGCTGGTTCAAGCCTCGGCTGGGTCAGTTGGCATTTCTGTGTGGAGTTTTGCATGTTCTCCTCGTGTTTGCGTGGGTTTTCTCCGGGTGCTCCGGTTTCCCCCACAAGTCCAAATATGTGGTATAGGTGAGTTGGGTAAAAAAAATTGTCCATAATGTATGTGTGTAAATAAGTGTGTACGGTCGTTTCCCAGGGATGGGTTAATATGCTACATCGGTTGGTGGTTCATTCCGCTGTGGCGACCCTAGATATCAAGAGGACTAGGCCGAAAAGAAAACAAATGAATTAATAAATCAATAAAACTTTTATGAACTGTGTGCTGAATTACTAGTTTGTCATCTCAATAGCAAATAAAAGCAGTAAAATTAATGTTTCAATAATTTATTGAAAATGTTGATTATTGCTTTGCAATTGTCTTTTATGCATAAACAACCACCCTTAATTAAAAAAATAAGTATCTGTGTAGGACAAATTCCAGATGTGAGAGTAACATCGATACTACATCGACAGATTTTGTCTGACAGAAAATATTTTTTGACACAAACTAACTGAATCAACCATGTTGAAATAAAGTCATCTGCTACTTCTTGGCATTTCATCGCTGACTGAAACAATCATTCAAAAGTGAGAGGGTTCTGGAAGCAGACTTAATGTAGTTGCAAACTGAGCTGCATGCAATGCTGTTAATGCACCTAACCCCACTCCTAATGGCTAATTTATACTTCTGCCCTCGCCATGGCTGACGCCGATGCTGATGCACACCTCTCAAAAAATTTAACTACACATTACAACGACGCATAGCGCAAGCTCTGTGATTGGTCAGCTTGGTAGCTGTGACAGGTGTGGGCAGTGCTGACAGCTGCGAGCCTGATGGAGCGATTGTTTACAAGTGTGGAGTCTCGTGAAGGAGCTCCAGATGGAGACTTGATTTGTGTTTACCTTAAAGTCAGTGCACGCCTGCTGGTTCCTGCCTCTGAAAGGGGAGTTTTAGCTACTTCTACATTAAGGTAGCGTTCAGAAAAAAACAAAACATCAGCGTAGAAACTCCACACATAGAAACAAAAAAACCTACTGCCAGCTAGCGTTTCGGAAGTGTTATTGCAGAGCAACACAAACAGCATGCAGAAGTATAAATGCACGACAAAGCATACACTGTAAAAAAAAATCCGTAATTTTACAGTTTATTTCCGGCAGCTGGGGTGCCAGAAAAAAAAGTAAAATAACGGCCGTTAAATTACAGAAACTTACTGTTAAATAATGGACATTTAACAGACGTTATTTTACTTCTTTTTTTTTTCGGCACCCCAGCTGCCGGAAATAAACCGTAAAATTACAGATTTTCTTTACTGTGTATAGGTGCCATGGGTCACGCCAATCACTCCATGCAGAAGTATAAACCATCCTTAACCCCTCACAGTGACGTTATAGCCCCATTGAGTGAATTGTGTCTGACATTGCAAGTCTGAGATATGCAGTCTCAGCTTTCAAATCTAAGTCTGCATATAGATTCTATTGGGCAATATCTGCTATCTTAAATACCTGCTAAAAAGTACTGGTATCTCAACAAATTAAAACAACTATCAAATGAATAATTACTAATATTCTGAAAAACAGATATTGATTACTAAAGAGAAAGCATTAGTAGCCTTACAGATTAAGCACTGGTAGCACCTAATGGAAAATATAGTATCTAAGAATAGGTACTATACGCATGAAAATAGAAACTATGGGTTTATCAAATAAATGTTAAAATGGCCTGCCATACACCGTTGCCTTAGCAACAGCACAATTTATGTGGTACACGGTTTTCACGCGACTGGTTTTCTGTTGTTGACACGAGTGGAGCTGACCGGTTTAGTATCTGCATTATTAATCTACAGTAGCTCATGAACTGTGAAAACGTCATGTGAAGAAGTTCATTTTGGGTTTGATACAATAAAAAATAATATAATCACAAGTTGTTTTTACCATCAAAAAGGTTTTTGTCTGATTATAACCCACTGAAAGGCATTTCACATGATGCTTTACAACTACAACACTTCATTCAGCAACCTTTATCGTACTGACTTTATTATACTGACTTATCTATTATACTGAGTTTGACATCGAATGATAAAAGACATGGTTTACCCAGGGCATTTATTTTTGTCCCCAAATTCAGAAGCTTTGATCACAAAATAATTGTCATAATATGTATACATATATGTGGTCACTGTTTAATGTGAAAATTCAGATATAAATTATATGGCACATTTAATAAAATATTTTTGAAAGAAAATGTAAAATACATTTCTAAAATTTGTTATTGATTACAAATTGCATAAAAATGTAGTCAGTAATCCAGGCAATTTTTATTCTACCTTTGGATTATTGTTATATTACTCTAAAATTAGGAAGAATTAAATTATGAATATTAATTACCACCGTGTGAATAATTTGTAATTATGTAATCCATTAAAAGTAATTTAAATATGATAATTTTAAAAGCCTCTTTCTAAAATCTGATGACATAACCCAGATATACATGTATTCCATATTTATTTAGGTGTCTCATAACTATTTCAAAAAAGACATCACATCAAATTAAACTGAAGTAGATTTTAAGTTCACATAATTCATATGTAGCTTGTTGCCATGACAACTTGCCTGCAGTACCTCTGTAAAATGATTTAATATTGGTCAGAATTGTTTAATTTTTACATAAATGTAGAACACTGTACATTTTAGTAAAGCAGAACACAACCCAAAAATAAAAATAAATGACCTATAATGTCCTCAACTAGGAGGAAGATCCTAATCTCTGATCTTTCTGAATATTATTTTGAGTGAAACCCCACACTCTGAGAAATTAAGGCTGTACAAAAGCTGTTGAAGGGCAGAACCTGTCCAAAAGGTATACTCTGTTTTTACAGGCACCATGTAGCATTTAAATGCTAATATCTTCGGCTTAGTTCCTTTACTATTCTGGGGTTGCCACAACGGAATGAACCGGCAACTTATCCAGCATATGTTTTTACGCAGCGGATGCCCTTCCAACTGCAACCCATCACTGGGAAACATCTATACACACTCATTCACACTCATATGGACAACTTAGCTTACCCAACTTATCTATACCACATGTTTTTTTTTTTGACTTGTGGGGGAAACCAGAGCACCTGAAGGAAACCCACATCAACATGGGGAGAACATGCTAACTCCACACAGAAATGCCAACTGACCCAGCCAGGGCTTGAACCAGAGACCTTCTTGCTGTGAGGTGATTGTGCTACCCACTGCACCACCGTGCTGCTCCATATGTATCCTTATTGTATAAATTTTAACCCTTTAAACCAGGGGTGCCCAAACTTGCCAAACACCAAACTTGATTGAGGGTGGTGGGCCGAGGGTAAATATACCAAACTTTTACATTAAAGTTGCCATAATAATTTCCTAATTGTACTTGAATGCATTTTACACCCTATAATGAGCTTTTTATTGATTTGCTTATCGATGTCTTGTGCATTGTCCTCTATCTTCGAGTGACAGTATATACATTTTTTAAAATCTGATTTATGCACAACATTTAATGAAACATTTCAGTTTGTGCGTCACGGTGGTGCAGTGGGTAGCACGATTGCCACACAGCAAGAGTTCGCTGCTTCGAGGCCTGGCTGGGTCAGTTGGCATTTCTGTGTGGAGTTTGCATGTTCTCCCTGTGTTCGCGTGGGTTCCCTTTGCGTGCTCCAGTTTCCCCCACAGTCCAAAGGCATGCGCTCTAGGTGAATTGAATAAGCTAAATTGGCCGTAGTGTATGTGTGTGAATGTGAGAGTGTATGGGTGTTTCCTAGTGTTGGGTTGTGGCTGGAAGGGTATCCAATGCGTAAAACATATGCTGGATAAGTTGTCGGTTCATTACGCTGTGACGACCCCTGATTAATAAGGGGACTAAGCAGAAAAGAAAATGAATGAATGAACGAATTTCAGTTAGCTTTTTTGTAGCTCAACAATGAAAGAAAGAAACAAATCTCTTTTAAAAAGGCATTCACCCCAACCTTCTCCCTCTCTTCTCAGATGGGATGGCGGGTCAAATCAAAGGTTACCATGGGCCAACTTTGGCCCGCGGGCTCTAGTTTGGTCATCTTTGCTTTAAACAAATGCGTAATTGTTTTGGGGAAAAATACTTATTTAAGTCACTTAGAGTTAAACAGTTCATGAATCCACTTTGGTCAGGTGGGAGCATTTGTAGCTTAGCTTAGCATAAATAATTGAAACGGATAAGACTATTAGCATCACACTCAAAAAAAAAAAAAGGAGTTATGATAATTATCCTATTTAAAGCTTTACTCTTCTGTAGTTACATTGGCTATGTTTCCATCCAAAGATGCACATTAAATTTATGTGCAAAACTGGAATATTGCATAAAAAATTTGCAAATAAAGCAACGTTTCTATCAAATGAGTCAAAGAGAACAAAATTGTCACTTCCTGATTAACTGGCACCAAATATCAAAAGTAAAAATGGAATTTACTGAGGAAGGAGAATCTGCGTGAATCTTTTTCTTATTTAAAGGCGTGAGATGCAGAGCACAGATGATCTTGACAGTTCTGGAGGTCATTAATAGTATAATAACACTAATACTGAAATAGGTAAAGCATTTTAGAATGACCAAAACATGCTTTACAAAGTGCTCAGCCTGCTGGTTTGTCCATTCACACACATTTTTATCATCACATGGTCTCTTATAACAAAATCACATGAACTTGTTTAATGTGCATACTGGAATTTGTTCGGTAAAAGTGTTTCTAACATAGTTTATGCACATCTTTTCCTATCAAATTAATAGTTTATCCTACTAAGTTATGCACACATTTTTTTATGCGCATTTTGATTGATGCGCATTTTGCCGTTTCCATCAACCATTTTTTTCAAAATGCGCTTAAAAATAGGTAGTTGAAAACGTAGCTATTCTGTGCTGAGACTGACAGAAACAGAAAAGTCGATATGGCTAGAAGCTATTCTGGCGTAATTTTCAAGGAACTTTGCTAGGTAACAGCACTGCATAATATTATTGTACCTGCTTCAGCCATGGTATGGCAGCAAAGTTCCTTGATTATTACGCTGGAATGAGAGCATAGTTCCCAGCCATACTTTTAATTTTCTGTCAGCGTTATTACTCAATGTAATTACAGAAGAGTAAAGTTTTAAATAGGAAAATTATCAAAAATCTATTTGATTGGGATGCTAATAATCTAATTCAGGGGTGCTTAAAGTAGAGGGCTAGAGGGCTGATGTCCTGCAAAGTTTAGTTCCAACCCCAATCAGACACAGCTAGCTAATCAAGCTCTTATACCAGGCTTTCTAGAAACATCCTTACAGGTGTGTTGAGGCAGTTTGGAGCTAAAATCTGCAGAACAGTGGCTCTCCAGGCCCGAATTATCAATGATAATTGCTAAGCTAAGCTAAAAGTGCTTCCGCCACACCTGGAGATCGGCTGCAAGGATTAAAAAATGGTAAACTGAACTGTTTAACTTAGGTGACTTGTAAAATTTGCCTATTTCCAAAAGAGCTTAGTGTTCCTTTAAAAACAAAATATACACCACCAAGTGCTAGCTTTTGTAGCTTTAAAAGAGTGTCAACAAACATGTTGTTATTGATAAGTAAAATTGCTCTTTCAGATGTACTGCAAGGATTACCATGCATATAAAATGCTGGATTGTTTTAACAAGGTTTTAAGTAGGGTCAAATGTGGACAATAACATTTAATTATAACCCAACTTTTGTGTTCAAGAGATCATAAAAATAAATCATCATGGTTGCTACAATTCAACTATCGCTTATAAATTATTAGGAATGATTTTGTCCTGTCCCAGTGATCAATACTCGACGCCACCTACAGGTTGACCACTCCACTGCATGTGTGACCTCATGCAGGAATGTCTTGTCAGGGATGCTGGACGGCCAGAAAGAATGGCCCCATTCATTTAGCTCCACTCGAGCGATGCAGATACACTAATACAGAATGACATGCAGAAAGGTGACAAGTTGTTGCTGAGCACACAGGGTCTTTGTGTGGCCCAATGAGAAGCGCAGTGCAGAGAGCGTGTGAGGCCTTCGAAATGGCTTATAGTCGAAGCGATTAGCATAATTTAGCATACAATTAAGCTAGCCCATGTTGTTTGTTGTTCATATTTGTGTGATTATATTGATGGGATCAGCAAAGTAATTACTAAACGCCCACAGAGAGAGAGAGATTAATGGCTGTCTGTTAGAGTCAGTCCATGTGTGTTCCAAGACTTTATTAGCATTTCCCTCCGAGAAGCATTAATAAATCGTAATGCGAGTTGGTAATTGTAGTCTCACTAAGAAATCATGATTATCTTTTCATAGGTGCACAGAGCGCACAATGTGGTATATGGGGTATGGAAGTGGAGATTTGTGTGCTGAATGTTTCGCAGATTCATGAGGTCTGAGTCAATATCCTAAGGCACTTCCTTGGCTGCTTCCCAGCTGACTCCAGGCCGACACAAACAGCCATATTTGAGTGTTTTACCCATTAGAAAAAAAACTACATTGGTTTTATTTCTTCATTTGTGAAACCATTAACCTGGAAGATAAGGTAATTGTGCTTTATGGGATTTAAAAGCTTTGAAATGTTGTTTCATATAATATCTAATGATGATAATATACTCAAAACACTGAAAATGTTTTAAATGCATTTTATTTAATATATTTTCATATTATTTACTGAAAACAATGCATGTTTCCAATAAATATGCTCTACAATTTCCTGGATGGATAGTACAAACAGATAGTAACTAATAAATGGAGGAAAATCTATAAAAAAGAAAATTATATTTTATACATTCGGGTCGTATATTATTTCATATACACACACCGGCCACTTTATTAGGTACAAATGTAATGCAACTCAATGCATTTAGGCATGTAGACATGGTCAAGACGATCTGCTGCAGTTTAAACCGAGCATCAGAATGGGGAAGAAAAATAATTTTAAGTGACTGAATGTGGCATGGTTGTTGGTGCCAGACAAGCTGGTCTGAGTATTTCAGAAACTGCTGATCTACTGGGATATTTAGACAATCATCTCCAGCGTTTACAGAGAATAATCCGAAAAAGATAAAATATCCAGTAAGCGGCAGTTCTGTGGGTGCAAATGTCTTGTTGATGCCAGAGGTCAGAGGAGAATGGCCAGACTAGTTTGAGTTGATAGAAAGACAACAGTAACTCAAATAATCACTCGCTAGAACCAGGGGCAGATTTAGTGAATTGGAGGCCCTAGGCAAGTCCTGATGCACCCTTTCTACTTTTATTTATTTTAATTATTATAATTTTTTTATAATACTCAAATTTCTTTTATGTTTTATCCTAATGCGTTTTCTTAAAATGAATTTACAATAAAAAAAATAGTAAATATATTTATATTTTTATAAATTTGACTTCTGGATTGCTACGTGATTGAGGTTGGTGGATATTTTCTTTCATTATATTATTATTGCATAACATTACATTATTATACTAATATATTTATGTTTTAGTGTATATTAAATAATATTTTATTATGTAAAAATAATCTCTCACTATATATATATATATATATAATTTATACTTTTAGATATTTATTGGGGGCCCTCAGATTTCCTGGGTCCCTAAGCGGCCGCTTACCTCACTTATTTGTTAATTCCCTGGCTACAACCGAGGTATGCAGAAAAGCATCTCTGAATGCACAACATGTCCAACCTCCAGGCTGATGAGCTACAGAAGCAGAAGACCACAGCAGGTGCCAGTCCTGTCAACTAACAGGAAACTGGGGCTACACTTGGCACAGGCTCGCCAAAATTGGACAATAGAAGATTGAATAAACTTTGCCTGGTCTGATGAGTCTCGATTTCAGCTGCAACATTCGGATGGTAGGGTCAGAATTTGGCATCAACAACATGAAAGCATGGATCTTTCCTGCCTTGTATCAATGGTTCAGGCTGGTGGTGGTGTATTGGTTAGGGGGATATTTTCTTGGCACTCTTTGGGCCCATTAGTACCAATTGAGCATTGTGTCAACACCCCAGCCTACCTGAGTATTGTTGCTGCCCATGTCCATCCCTTTGCCACAGTGTACCCATCTTCTGATGGCTACTTCCAGCAGGATAACGCGCTATGCCATAAAGCACAAACCATCCCAGACTGGTTTCTTGAACATGACAATGAGTTCATTGCACTCAAATAGCCTCCACAGTCACCAGATCTCAATCCAATAGTGCACCTCTGGGATGTGGTGGAACAGGATATTTGCATCATGAATGTGCAGCAAACAAATCTGCAGCAACTGCGTGATGCTATCATGTCAATATGGACCAAAATCTCTGAGGAATATTTCCAGAACCATGTTGAATCTATGCCATGAAGCATTAAGGATTAAGGCAGTTCTGTACCTAATAACGTGGCCAGTGAGTGTATATTACACACATGAGTTGGTATATAAAGACTCTGCATAAGCATAATGTATTTTATGCAGAAAAAAAACATTATATGGCACTACCACTATCCCTACCCCTACACTTTACAAGAAAACCTGTGGTAAAATCTGAATGTGATAAGACTCAGTTAAATATGATTTTTAAATTTACAAGGACACAAGGCATGTCCTCATAAACCAGCTTAATGGAGTACAACTAGGTCATAAAATGATAGATAGATAGA
>CAIGQZ010035027.1:11236941-11275418 GCA_903798205.1 Danio tinwini
AGATAGATAGATAGATAGATAGATAGATAGATAGATAGATAGATAGACCTAAGCCTATTAGCATAAGGTAATTCAAGACAAGACCAAATGTACATTTACTTCTGCATATAGAAAGAAAGATGAAGCAGCCATTTCTCTGTGCAGGTTTAAAGGAGAGATGAGAAGGCTGAGTAGAAAGCGTCTGAATGCTGTGAAGTTTCTCAGGGTGCTTAGCATTCCTCATTGCGCAGTTCCAGAGCTCAGAGAGCCGGCGTGACTCACTCTGGTGTGAAAGCACAGTGTGTCGAGGTGGGAGGATGACAACACAGAGCTTAGCAGAAGTGTCCTGAAGCTGCTGGACCCCCACCCCCCCTCCACATAAACGCCCCCACTGAATGCGCATGCACCCCAAAAATAAAACTCGCTCTCAGGATACATTGGCTTTATTTCTCTCAATGCCTGGCAAGTTTCTGTTATGTGCAAATCAATGATTAAATGAGAAGAGGTCAGAGCCAATTGCATGGAAGCGTTTGGAAATGGTATGACAGGATTATCTGACAGAGAATAACTGAAGGGAGGCGGAGGGTGTTTTTTCTCCTGTTGCAAAATCAGCTTGAACCTGGATGCAAACAACAATGGGGATGAAAGAAATAAGGTTAAATCTGGTTTAAAACAAAAGTGAGACTAATAGCAGCAGAAATGTGAGCCACACGAGTCCTCATTTGGTCTCTAGAATTTCTTACATGAAATCATAATTTTCCATCTTTATGATTTGTGGCTTGAGTTCTCTCATGCAACTAGTGATATCATTGATGATAGCACTTCTTAGTGGGAAGTAAAAAATATTATATTATTTTTCAGCCCACACCTTTCATTAGAAACTCACCAGCCACTTTATAAGGTACACCCGTTCAACTGCTTGTTAACACAAATATCTAGTCAGCCAGTCACAAGGCAGTAATTGGATTTATGCATGTAGACGTGGACAAGACAATCTGCTGATACCTAAACTGCTGCAGAATGGGAAAGAAAACTGATTTAAAAGGGTCGGCTAATGCTATTTCAAGCATTCAGAGTTATTTACACTTAAAAAGTTGGACTCTCACACTCAAACATGGGTCAAGTCTGAAAAAATTATTTGGATGTAACAGAGTATTTCTTTTTCCAAAATAGTACTTCCAGATTGGAACTAGTTTTGCAAAAAATATTTTATAGCCTGGCTTTTGGTTACATATCCAAGGGTAGAAATCATTTTATGACAATGACAATTTTATTTATATAGCACAATTTTTATAACTTTCGTTGGCCAATGTGCTTTCTAACAAATAAACAGAATGAAGACAAACACCAGACTAATGGTCCTTGCACATTGAAGTCCGAAATTTTTGTATGCATTATTTTTGTATTCATATCTGAAAAATTAGTCTCATAAACCTTACCGACTGAGTTCAATGAGTATTAATCCATTCTTAAAAAACGCAAAACATTTCAGAGTAAAGCAGTGATAAATTGTTCCCCTCTCTCTTCTCTAAAGTAGAAAAAGAAAGAAGAATAGGCTACATATTGTGTTCATCCAATACTAGCCTACATAGAAAGGAAGAAGAGTTCTACTTTTCCAAGAGCTGTGCTGGATTATTCCTAAATGCAAAGCTTATTTCAGGAAAACAGTGGAATTTTGATACATTGCTTGTGATACCTTATGTACACGTTTAAGTACGTAAACAAATCCAGAACAGAGCATTGGCAGTGGCATATACTTATCTGTGGCTCAAGTGACGGCATTTTGTATTTTGCCATTCACTTGTACGGTGGCTCTGAACTATCAAAACACCTCTTAAAGTTATTTTCGCATGCGAAAAATGAAGAAGAAAAAAAAATTTCAAACCCAGTTAGAATTTTTTTTTATGATGGATGAAAGTTTAGCAAGCAGCATGTTAATACAATTGACACGTGAAGTTAAATTTATTTTTTGCAAAAATTGTCTGCAAAAATTACAGACAAAAACTTTGGATTCAGTGTGCAATAACCTTAAGAATAATGATTATACCTTCTAACAGCCAAATGCATTTGAGAACAAAAAAATTATTTAGTCTTAAAGCTGATGATGGAAGGTGCCTGTCCAGCCTGATCTCTATTTTACGTTTTGTCAGTTTAGTGGCTAACTTGTCTAAATTCGTTCAGTCTTACGAAAATGTACAATTTTAAAAACGGAGGAGTGGCACTCAACCCAAACCCACTACTAAACCAATTGGGGGATGAGCAAATCGTACTAAATTGTACAAATGAGATCATATGAATACATACGAATTAGCCACTATCAAAAAGTTACGAATTGATTTGGCAATGTACAGCAGATCCTGATTGGAGGATCAAAGGGATCAGGTAAGCTGGTACAGTAGTACTGATGGGAGTCATACCGATATGATTTATGGCTGAAAAGCAAGTGTGTGATCAGCCCAAGTATGAGATTGCAGTCTTCCGTAGACATTAGCATGCAAATATCCTGATTTTAATCTAAGCAAACATAATTTAACTGAAAATGCTTTTGAATGCACTTGTCTTTATTGCTTTTGCGCAGCCGATCAATGCTGCACTGAACATTCTATTGACTACAAGATTGATTACACTGCTGTGGTAGGATTTGTCAAAAATTAAAGTTGATCCCAATTTATTTACATCAATACAAGATGTAGTCATTGTCGATCATGCACACATCATATTTAGCTGGATGTTACATATTATGTGTAAACTAAGCTCAGTATTGCATCACAAAATTATTTTGTAGTATGTAAGTTTTAACTCAGTGTCCCATTATGTCACAACTAGGCCATGTTTAAACTTCCTTAACTGCTGTTCTGTACTTAGGGTATTCAGTGCAACCAGCACAGAGTACCAATCTGGCAAGGTATAACAAAAGCAAACTCTGGCTCATATAGGTTTACCAAACACTGTTGCCTGGTCTGACGAGTCTTGATTTCTACTGCCACATTTGGATGGTAGGATCAAATTTCAGAGTTAACTACCTGAAAGCACGGATCCATTCTGTCTTGTATCAATGGCACAGGCTAGTGGTGAAAATGGTGGTGTAATGATGTGGATGATGTTTTACTAGTACATTTTAGGCCTCTCCGAACTAACAGAGCATCATTTAAGCCAAACAGCCTAACTAAGTGTTTTTGCTGACCACTTCCACACATTTATGACCACACTGTACCCATTTTCTGATGGCTGTATCCAAATAAACCTGTGTAACAAACCTCATAGAATCTTTTACTAAAGTCAATAGGCTCCATATTTAGTAGATCTAAATCCATTTTGAGGGATGTAAACAAAAACAATTGTCCCATCGCATTTCCTGTTTTACATTTTTTATTTTTATAGCTTCCGAGAATCCAAGAAAAGCCACATATTGATAAACAATGTTGTGATCGCTGTTTTAACATTAAGATATGACTAAATTGCCTCATTACAGAAATTTTCCTAGGCCAATAACATGACCACAATAAAATGGTCTATAGAAAATTTGAGGTTAACTACCTGAAAGCATGGATCCATTCTGCCTTGTATCAATGCTTCAGGCTAGTGGTGAAGATGGTGGTCTAATGGTGTGGATGATGTTTTGCTGGAACATTTTAGGCCTCTTAGAACCAACAGAGCATTTTTTTTAAGCCAAACATCCTAACTAAGTGTTGCTGCTGACCACTTCCACACATTTATGAACACACTGTACCCATTTTGTGATGGCTGTATCCAAATAAACCTGTGTAACAAACCTCAAATAATCTCAAACTGATATCTTTAGCTTGACAATGAGTTTACCTAAGTCAGTTATTTCCATAATCAGTAGATCTCAATCCAATATCCCTATTATCACTAGTATCTCTATTGTGAGATTTGTCAACAAATCTCCAACCAAAGTATAAGGGAGATATTTCTAGCATTTTGGTAAATCTATTTAAGGCAGATCTGATCGCAAAAGGAGGCCCAAATTGGCATAGCTATAGGTTTAATAAAGTGGCTGGTGAGTGTACCCGTCTCTAAGAATTTTACAATGTCAATAGATTACATTGTGACACCTGAATACATTTTATAATTAGCCTTACAAATGCATCCTCAGCTAATTTAAATTAGGATATATTTGTGTAAAAATAACAGAGTTAGGCAAATCAAATGAGTCTTTTAGTAGAATATAAGAACATTAATGTGTGCTCATGTGTGTCAAATAGGCTCAGAGCACTCAAATGTTATTAATGCGGAAATTCTCCTTTTTGAAAATATGAATGTGATGCATTGCATTACTGTTTTACAGCAGTCGTTCAGCCTGTTATTTGCAGAGTTTAAAGAAATGTTTAATTTACTCATCCTCAACTAAAATGAAAACAGAAAATATATAAATAAAACACTAACTGAAGCAATAAAATCTGCAATAGTTAGTCAGCTAAAATAGCACCTATTCATTATTAATTCATGCTAGCCTGAGTCAGTAATGATATAAAAACAAATATAAATAAATCAACTCAGTAAATGATGAAATGAACACAAGCTAACTGTAATTAATGCCTTAATTAAATAATATTTTTATATTATTTTAATGCATGTACCTAATAATAATGTACTGTCAATAGTTACCAATAAATGAAACATTTTTCAAAAATCTTTTGTCTTCAGTAGAATAAATAGTATTTATAAGACATGGTCAGACTACGACGTTAAGATAATTTTATTTTGTAATATACTGCAATGCATTGTGTATGACTAGCTTACAAATGAGCTCCAAATATGAGCACATGGCATGAAATTTCCTTATCAAATCAGCTCTCTCTCTCTCTCTCTCTCGGTTCAGACTTTATCCAGCTGCGTTCAGCCTTGAGAGAGAGAAAGATCTGCTTTTCTACAAAATCCAGAAAAAATTTTCTGAGTATTAAAAAAAGACCATTGAGAATGAATGAATTCCTGATCTGAATTGAAAAAAAATCATGACCTTGAGTAAATGAGCTTACTTCGTTATCAAAATGGCTAACAAGAGTTGAATTTTGGACTAGTTTTATACAGTACGTTTTCAGAAACGACAAACCCGTTATTTCTCCCCAGTTCTTTCCCTGTGTTATTATATTATTATGCATAACTACATATTACAATCCATTGATTTCTGCTTTGCACAACTGCCTCCTAGTGTTGTTTTGTAGTGTTGCACTTATTGAGATTTAATTCCAATCAACAATTTCCCCTCAAAAAGCAATATTATCTACTGGTCAAACAAAATATGTACTATTTTAACGTCCACATACAATATAATTTACAAATATTTATGGAAAGCATATTAAATGGATGCAAAGTGCCTTTGAAGGTTCAAGTATTTGTGGAAAAAATATCAAAATATGGGTGAAATAATGTTCATTCTGCATAATGTCCATATATTTGGGCAAATAAGAAAAAATAACATACTTATACTGATCTGCCTATTTTATTAAATACACATATAAGATCATAACTCATTTTATTGTTTTTTTATGATTAATTACATTAATGACTTATGGTGTGAATGATGTTTTGCTAATACATTTTAGGCCTCTCAAAACCAACAGAGCATTATTTAAGCCAAACAGTTGTTACTGACCACTACTATTTTTGAACAAACTGTACCCCGTTTTCTGACGGCTGTATCCAAATAAACCTGTGTAACAAACCTCAAAGAATCTTTTACTAAAGTAAATATAGGCTCCATATTCAGTAGATCTAAATCCAATAGAAAATTTGGAATTAACTAGATGAAAGCATGGATCCATTCTGCCTTATACTAATGGTTCAAGCTAGTGGTGAATATGGTGGTCTAATGGTGTGGATGATAGTACATTTTAGGCCTCTCAGAACCAACCAAGCACTGTTTAAGCATTAAGATTGAAAATGCCTTGCTGACAACTGGTTAAACAACACTGTAAAACATGTTGGGTTTCACACAATTCCTTCATGTTGTCCCAAAACAAATTGATTAAGTTAACTTAATATTTTTTACAGATTTAAGTGGATTGAACAAATCAATGAATTTGTCCCAAAAAACCTTAAGAAATGTTTTGTTTCAACTCATATTAAATAAGTAGTTTGAACAAACAGCAAAATATTTTTTTTTGAGTGAAGGAGGCAAAAATTGTGGTAAACTATAAAGACAAAGTTTAAATGAATTATTAAATAACTTAAGTAAACTATTTTGTGTCTGCTGTGTTCTAAATATTCAGATTTATTTTTATTTATTTATTGTATATAAACCACACTGTAAAAAAAATCCTGGTTGCCTTCAATTTTTGCTGAATCAAAATAAGCTTATGAGTCTATTGGACTTACATTTTGTTGAACTGACTTAAACCCACTTGTGTAACTTATACAATTAAGTTAGAACATGATTGACTTAGTTTAATAGGTTACAATGACCTTAAAACATGCTGTCAGGACTAATTGATCATATAATCTTTTACAGTGTATTGTTAAACTGAAATACATTTGAATGTTAAATCATGTTAAAATGTGTGACAGCAGTTATTGTTTTGGTCCTAAATAAATAAACAATTAAACAAACAGTAAAATTTTCTGCAAAAATTTAAATCTGTATAACACACTGATTGTTTTGATGCACGAAAACCCTTTTCAATTTTGCCTCCTGTATGTCAAATGTTACTTAGTACCGTCATTAGGCCGGTCACGATATATATTTTTGTATATATCGTGTTGTACAATTGTTTATACAATTTATTGCACCAAAATAGATTACAATAAACAATATTATTGTCGTTTTAAGACTATTTTTATGCCACTCATTATTTAATACCAGAATGACAATATAATATCAGCACAATGCAAATACACACTTCCAAAGAACACTTAATATTTTATTTTTAAGAATATTTCATTTAATTATAGTCATTTGAACTATTTATTAATTAGGCATTGAAATCAAAATGTGAAAATGCATATTCTAAATAAATGATAATAAATGTAATAAAAAAAGTGCAAGGTAAAAAGTAAGAGAGGCTGTGATATCTGGTACCAAATCTATTTTCACTTGTCAGACCCCCACATGAAAATATACTAAAGTAATTAATGGCAAAGACTGTAGTGTTGTTTTTAAACCATACTGACACTCACACCTCCAATAGAGTTAGTGATGTTGCGCAATCAGCTAAAATGTTGCTTGGTTTTTATGTATAGGCGATCACCAAAAATGATTGAGGTCATGTCCAAGTGTTGTGCGATATCTTGATTTTTGTGACAGACGTAACCGTCATTATAACGAAATCCTCTTTTTATAATGAAATGTTTATTCATAAATATCTTCCCCACCCAGAAGAGAACCACAATATCACAGTTCAATATAAATAACCACATACGCATTTCAACTTCTTTTTCTCCCCTTTTTTGTGGACATATTTCAACAAGTTCTCATATAACACAGGTAAAACACATCAGCATTGTTCAAGAGTCCCTTTAAATCAACAAAGTACAATACCATTTACACATAGAAATGCCATAATAGTGTAATATACATCGAATCTTTAGCAACACCGACCCATGTAGATCATTCTGCATATACATTTCAATCAAGTTTGGATGTAAAATGTGTCGACTCAAGCAGGATCATAAATGGAGTAAAAATTGAAACATTCCAACTATCCTAAATCAGCTAAATATAGACTATAGGTGGGGGGAAAAAGTGCCTGATGACATATTGGTATAAGATAACATTGTCATATAACAACCTCATAATAATAATAATAATAATAATAATAATAATAATAATGAGATTCATTTGTCTGCAATCACAGTGAACTAAAACCTTTAAGCAGCATGTGTAGTGACGATTCTTTTTACAGTGAAAAGAAGCTCATATTGTGACATCATCGTGAGAGACTAGCTTCATAAATGTGCCACCCAAGAATAAATGTATTATCTTGAAAAAGCATTCAGTAAAGGTCAAGTATTTGTGGTCAAGGTTTTAGAGTTGGGAGAATTTTATAGAAAGCTAAATGAGAGCTGGATATATTCATATGAAGTTCAACAGAATGTTCAATTTCAAATGGCCGATCCAGGCATACAATCTTGTTTAATAAGACACAGGTTGTCAATGCCATCTTAAATCAACCTCTTCTTTACATTTAATCAGTAAGAAAACATACGGCCGAGTCTAAACATGTGGCTTGAATGAACATAACAAAATAAACGTACTGTTGCTCTGTGGTGCATTTTTTCCAATTGAAAAATATTCATATACAAGTATTCTGTGTCATCTTCATTTATACTGACTCTAAAATAAATTATATTCATAAGAGACAGCAGGATATGAGACATTTAAAGGCACCAAACACCGTTTTACGATACCTTGTGAAATGAATAATAAATACAACGTAAATATTCAACTGAAATTAAGTAGTCATGTTATCTTCTGTCCTCAGCACCAGCAGGACTTTCGAGTGTCGTCACTAACATTACACAAACCTTCCTGCTCCTCCAAATCAGCCAGATTCAACTCGTCATTCAATGTTCCTCCCAGCAAATCAAGATCCTTCTTGTTGGCTTGTAATACTAATTCAGCCAGTCGGGTGAAAGACTGGAAAAACCAAAACACAGTTGAATTATTAGCCCTCTGGATTTGTAAGCCCCCCTTTATCTTTTTTTCACAAATTTCTGTTTAACTAAAATGAGATTTATTTCAACGCATTTCTAAACATAATAGTTTTAATAACTCATTTCTAATAACTGATTTATTTTACTTTGTCATGATGATAGTACATCATATTTTACTAGATATTTTTCAAGATAGTAGTATTGAGCTTAAAGTGACATTTAAAGGCTTAACTTGGTTAATTAGGTTAATTAAGCAAGTTAGTGTAATTAGGCAGGTTATTGTAGAACTGTGGTTTGTTTTGTAGACAGTCAGAAAAAAATATTGCTTAAGGGGGTTAATAATTTTGACCTTAAAATGGTTTTAAAAAAATCAAAACCGTGATTCTAGCCGAAATAACACAAGACTTTCTCTAGATTTTTTAAAATAAGAAATACTGTACAAAATTCCTTGCTCTGAGGAAAAAAAAATTAAAAAGAAAGAAAATCACAAGACGGCTAATAGTTTTAACTGTAAATAGTCCAATTAGCTGTAAATGATTTAAATGTAAACACAAAATTATCAGGATTCACCATTCTTTAAAAGTTTGACTAGGTTACAGGTATAATGAGAAGACAATTGTACCTCTGTAATGTTGTGGTTGGTAAAGGCACTTGTCTCAAAAAAGTCCATTCCGTAAGCTTTGGCAAGCTACAGAAACAAAGAAGATGGCAGAGAGAGATGTCTGAAGGAGGTCTTTAAAGTGATTGCTCACCCCCACAAATAAATTTGCTCCTAATTTATTTACTCTCATGTAATGCAGGATGTATGTGATTTTTTTCTGCATTACAAAATGAAATTTTTAGCTGAAACTATTAAAACCAAATCATTAGTAATTTATTAAATAGAACTCAACTGCGACCAACATCTTTTGAGCCACAAAATAGGTGGAAAACCACGGCTTATTGTGGTATCAAATTTTCTTGATACAATTAATTACTGAATATGTTATAGTATATGTTATATTATGCCTAAGCTTTAAAAATGGTTTAACATGTATAATTACAAAAAATACTTTATTATTGTATTGCTTTATTTTATACAGATGTTCAGAGTAAACAAATGTTTCAACCAAATTAAAGTGCAAAATGATTAAAAAGTTACCAATATAGGTAATGCTTTATTGTAAAGTCTCTTTAGTAAATGTTAGTTTAAACCAACCTTGAGAAAAAGCCAGATTTATTACATGTTAATATTAGTTAATTTAATTGTGTTAGCTTTTGTAGATATCATCTTGAGTTTAGTTAAATTAACTAATGTTACCTATTGTAGCCTTATTACACAGTTTTAATGTACAATAGCCCTTTAAATAGTCACAGAAATTTCAATTAATATTTCAACATATAGTAGACCAGATTAACGTGAAAATGTTCATGTTTGAACTATTAATCTAAGCAAATAAGTCTCAAAGCATCTGGAACTGCAAATACTATGAGAATATTCTTAAAAAAACACTCTAAAAGTTTAAATAATTATATAATATAAATATTGTGCATGTTAATTATCATGATATATTGAACTGTTGAACAACAGCATATGTCTAGTCATGAGAATACACTGAGCTCTTTGCAACAAACTGACATTATTATTAACAGCAAACGGTCCTGATCATTATTTGGCATTTATTTTGGTTTGCCTGTAGGTTTTTAGTGTCTCCTTTGCACTTTATTACTTACTTGCAGCACATCCCAAGCTCATTTTATTACTGAATGAACAATGGTACTCCCATGCAAATTATTAGTTAACTTATTTTTTGCTAGTCAACAAACGTTTGGCATAAAGCGACAAGCCAGGTGAGATTTACAGAGTACAATAGGCTTGTCATATAAGAAAAAAATGATGCATTAATGACAGATGAAGCACACAGGAAGAAAGCATTCTTTATTTACCTTATTTCCCTGTTCTGTAGCCACTTGTCTCTTCTCTTGTTCATCAGATTTGTTCCCAACAAGTATCTTCTGCACCTTTTCAGGGGCGTACTGATCAGAGACACAATCAGAGGAAAGATTTAACCATTGCATTTACATTTATACAATTCATTTAGAATTCATAACATTGACAATTTAAATTCCACATTTGCATTGCAGTTCTTAAAGGCAACTCCATGTATTGTTAAAGAGAAGAGAAATTGAGAAGAGTAGAAAGAGAAAAAGAGGGGCGGGGGAATCTGAATGAAGGGATATAAATATGGATCAGGTTATATTTAGTTCCAGAAATAAAGACAGATATGCTATAAACTGCACAGCCTCACCTCATCTACATCACTGGCCCACTTCATGATGTGCTGGAACGAGCGCTCGCTTGTGATGTCATACACCAGAAATATACCCTGTTGATACACAATCATCCAACCATACTTTATAATGAGTGTAAACAGACAGCAACAGTAGTCCCTATTAGTCCCGACTCCTTCATTAGATCATAATTTCCCTTCTTCCATCATTAATGTAGTTGAAGTGCATGGTTCAGAAACTAGCATCAAGAAACCAAGAAAAGAGATTCATAAGTAGCGCAAACAGAAACGTTTGAACACCACTTTTACAATAACAATTTAAACAATTTACTTCGTTATTCTCTCTTGAAATGTTCATCTATAAAAACTACAAGCTGCACAAACAAGCTGGATTCACCATGTCTGGATGAAGTATGTTCACAAAGTCATGAACATCAATAACAACACAATGTCCGCCATTATTGAGAGTGTGTTTTGCAGTGTCCTAACTACATACTTATCAATCCTAAATAATATAGTCCCAATTCACACTATCCATCTTAAATAGTATACTATCCATCCTAAATGCTATAATCCATAATCGCAGTATGTTTAAATTAGTATTCCAAAGACTATTTCCAGTAGAAATTCACAGTACAAAAGACATTTTTTTCATGTTATCTGCATTACATTTCATTTGCAACAACACTGTGAACTTTATATTGACAGCTTTGGTAGTTATCGTTATATGCACAATTTTGCAAAGATATGAAGAGTTTTTCTACATAAAAGACCAGCAAATGGCAGATTTACATGCTACATCCTTCCAATAGAGTAGGAAATTAATGCTAAAAGAAATGTGGAGGATGTGATTGACAGGTCATGTAACTAAGCAACAGAATGGTATATGATGAAGTAGTGTGTCCCAAAGCGTGTCAACTCCTCTGTTATGCACTCAAAAGTATGTGTATATACATGCACGCACACACACAAACAGGCACACACACACATAGGACCACATGACCCTGGACCAAAAAATATACAATAAATTAGAATAAATAAATAAGCAGTGAATAAATAACTGTTCCATGGTTGTATGGTTTGTTAGGATAGGACTTTATTTGGGAAACAACTATTAGAACATTTAATTTGTCTAAATTAAGTTCATTTGGATATATTTATGGAAGGAAATTTGCTAAATATCTTGATGGAACATGACTTAATATTCAAACTATTTTTGGCATAAAATAAAAATTATAATCTTAACGACCCTTTAACTTTTCAGATTTTTTGATTATAGTATAGTAATATCATGTTCTGATGAATGCTTTAACACTAGAACCACCAGGCGTTGCTCTATACCTAAAACCGCCATGAGGGTAACTTTTACCCACACACATGAATAGTGTTTTAATATGGCTAAAGAGCATTTTATTTCACTGTACACTCTCAGAAATAAAGGTACAAGAGCTGTAACTGGGGTGGTACCTTTTCAAAAGCTACACATTTGTACCTAAAGGGTCCATATTAATACCTCAAGGGTACATATTAGTATCTAAAAAATACAAAAGTGTGCCTTTTAAATTTTTAGGTACAAATATGGACCCTTTAAGTACAAATGTGTATCTTTTGAAAAGGTACCACCCCAGGGACAGCTCTTGTACCTTTATTTCTAGGAGTGTACTATGCCACTATCGTCACAAAGTATATATGTAAAATAATCATGACACTATAGTCATCAGCTATATTTTTGTCAGTTTTTTTTTTAAATATAATTGTTTATAATATATAACAATATTTTAATATAACTATGCTATTTAAATTCTTACAATAGCCTATAGACATCGAGCAATAGTGATGACGAGCTGAGCCGACCCAGGACGCCATCACTGTCTCCCCACCATCAGACTCTCCATGATTTATGTCATTTAGCGCTTGTAAAAACTCTTCAGCACCCATGAATTGCCTTCTTTTATTAATTGTGATTGTGATTGAGACTGATAACGGCTTATCCAGTGAATGAAAGACATTGCCAAGTTATGTGCAATGTTAAAACATGTGAAAATGACAGCGCAAAAAAAACAAGGCATTATATAGTGGGTAAATGTGACCTGTGCTGGTGCTTATAGGTATAAATGCCCCATTTTTTATCTGGTTTGAGCTAAACAGTTTTTAACGCTAGGGGATTGTAAATCATACAATTTTAGTAAAAGTCAATGACTGGGAGACTTGTGTTTATTAAATGTTTATTAAAAACCTGGTATGTACATTTGAAATATACCCACGGGCGGTTCTAGTGTTAAAATCCCTTAAGTATGATAAATGCCCTTACAGAATTTATTAAACCATTGAAATCAGACTCATAAAAAGCATTGAACTGTCCTGATCATGTGATTTGATTAGGACCCCTACAGCCATATCACCCTGCAGCCCAACACCGGTTATTCACTGAAGCTAATCAGGGCTGAGCCTGGTCAGAACCTGGATGGGATCCCAAATGTGAAAACTAGGTTGCTGTTGGAAGTGGTGTTTGAGAGGCCAGCAGGGGGCACTCAACCTGTGGTCTGTGTGAGGCCTAATGCCCCATTAAAAGTGAAGGAGACGCTATACAGTACTGTCAATTGGCGCCGTCTTTCAGATGACACGTTAAACCGAGGTCCTGACTCTCTGTGGTCATTTAAATTCCCTGGGCACTTCTTGCAAAGAGTAGGTGTGTAACCCCGGTGTCCAAGCCAAATTCTCTCCCTCGGCCCTTACGATCATGGACTCCCAATCATCCCCATCCACTGAATTGGCTCCATCACTGTCTCTCCACTCCACCTATAGCTGGTGTGTGGTGAGCACACTGGCGCCGTTGTCCCGTGGCTGCCGTTGCATCATCTAAGTGGATGCTGCACACTGGTGGTGGTGTGGAGAAACCCCCCTCATGATTGTGTAGTGTTTTGGGTGTATGGCCATACACAATAAATGCGCTATATAAATACACATTACATTACATTTGAGAAAACAGATTTATTTATTTATTTATTTTTTTTATATTTCCCAAAATGATGTTTAACAGAGCAAGGAAATTTTCATAGAATGTCTTATAATAGTTTTTCTTCTGGAGAAAGACTTATTTGTTTTATTTCAGCTAGATTAAACGCAGTTTTTATTTATTTTTTTTAATTAAGGACAATTATTAGCCCCTTTAAGCTATTTTTTCAATAGTCTACAGAACAAAACATCGTTATACAATAACTTGCCTAATTACCCTAACCTGCCTTAGTAACCTTATGTCTTTAAATGTCACTTTAAGCTGTATAGAAGTGTCTTGAAAAATATCTAGTAAAATATTATTTACTGTCATCATGGCAAAGATAAAAGAAATCAGCTACTAGAAATGAGTTATTAAAACTATTATGTTTGGAAATGTGCTGAAAAAAAAATCTCTCCATTATACAGAAACTGGGGAAAGTAATTCAGGGGGGCTAATAATTCTGACTTCAGCTGTACATAGGGTGTATAAGTAGACAAATTGGGCCACAGCATTTGTATTTGGTGCTTCCATGCTAGCCAGGGTTTCTGCAAGTCTCATCAAGTAAAATTTAAGACTTTAAGTGGCATTTTAAAGTCATTATTTATAAAATATCAGACTTTATGAGCTAAACACTAAGGGTTTTTTCTAATGGAAAAGATTTTTACTTGCTTCATTAAAAAAACAAAAACACAGTTAGTTATTTCTTAACCACGTATTTTAAATAATGTGTCAAAACAAGCATACTCTAATTGATATACATTTTTTCAACATAACATTTCTTTTAAAAACAAAACATAAGACTAACATAAGTTTTTTAAATGATAAAAATCTAAATATATGCACAACAGTCTGTCCAGGTCAGTGTCTCCACCATAAATACATGGAGAACTTTTAAACAAATGTTATTGTAAGGAAGATAATTAAACCATATTGCCAAAGAGAGTTAAAAATTAAACTTTTTGTTAACGCTTTTATTGCGATGTATTGTTGGTGATTGGCTGGCCCGATTGGGTAACTTTACATGGAAATAAGAAAATTAAGACCAGTTAAAAATTATTTAAGACATATAACATAATATATCGGTAAATGTGACTGTAAATGTATTAAATGTAAATGTGTGACTTTTTAAGGCCTACAATTTTGTTTTACCTATTTAAGACATTTTAAGACTTTTTTTAAGACACGCTGGCTAGCATTGTCAGATCTAGCTCTGTGTGCAATTCTGTAGCCCTGAAAAAACAAACAAGTTCTTTGAAGGCACACAAATCAAACCAACTCCGAACTTCCAATAGCACAAAAAGAGTGTATATGACTGAATCGGTTACTTAATCTGTAAAAGTTACCTGTGCTCTTCTGTAGTACTGCTTAGTGATGGTCTGATATCTCTCCTGACCCGCCGTGTCCCTGTAGACATACAGAAACATTCCATTAGCAGAACTGTCTGACCAAATATTGTTACAATATCATCACACACAAAAAACATACCATATCTGTATTCGTACTTTAATGCCATCTATCTCTAAGGTCTTCATTTTGAAATCGACACCTAGAGAAGAAAACAAAAAACATTTCATAATGATTTCAAATGTTTTAGCATAAACACAGAATTATGTGATATTGAATCAAATCATCTGTAAATATCATCAGACTTGATGAAATGCTCTAAACATCAAAACCCTTAAATATGATCAATGCCATCATGGGAGTTTGATAAACCATTCAAATCAGACAAAAAAAACAACTTTCCTGATCAAGTGATTTGAGAAAACAGAGCAGAGTGACTGAAGAAAATGAGCAGAAATTTTTAAAATTGAGAGATGCAAGTGAGACTGTTGGTGGGTCATTTCTGACATTTTGAAAAGTACAGAGCGTTTCTAAATGACATTTATTAATGATCAAAAGCCAGATCTTGTAAGTTAATTAATTTTAAGTTTAATTAAACCATCAAATGTAAAATGGCATGCTATAAGTAACCACATTCTTGATTAAGGTACTGACAAAATTATGTCAAAAGAAGCAAACTTAATCTTATCATGCAATATAGGTTTTATTTTACCATGCAAAATAAATGCACAGAAAAGCAACAGCTCACAAGAACTGATGTATATACAGTGACTACAGTATAATCAGTTATTAATAATTGATGCTTTCTCTTTTGTATTTGATTTGCAGCCATGCTCCTACACATATCATCATGTTTCACAATCAACTAAAACGCAGACTACATACTAATCTCTCATACTGTTACCAACTTTGTAATATAATTCGTAAAATCTACATTAAAACGTAACATCAATATGTTTAAATAAAGAAAAACAATAAAACAATTTCAAGGCTGGACATCGATGTCGCTTTAGGGATTAACGATTTTAAGGAATATGCTTAGATGCTTACATGTTTGAACATGCAAGCGATTTACACTGTAAAAAATGCTGGGTTCCACAGAATTCCTTCATGTTGACCCAACACAAATCAATTAGATTAACTTAATTGTTTTTACAAATTTAAGTGCACTGAACATCAAACAATTATGTTGTCCCCAAATAACCTCAAGAATTGTGTCAATTCATCTCATTTTAAATAAGTAGTTTGAAAAAGAATCAAATAAAAAATTGAGTTTGTAACAAAAAATATAAAACAAGTGGCATACAAAATACTGTATATAACACAAAACCAGCGAAAATAAGATGTTAGCTTACATGTGGGACTATTTTATTTCAATTTCTAATTATTTTCATTCAGCTTTCTGTCATTTCATAAAAAAGGAGCTTGACAAACAACACAAAACAGAACAGACTTAATCAAATCCATTGCTAAAACATTATTATCTTTGTCCTGCTGTTTTCTCAACAACTTGATTTCACTTGCTGGAAGATGTTATTTGTGATCTGGCTTTTGTCAGATAACATTTTTGCAACATTGAATTGCTAACAGGATTCAATGTGCTATTAGACATACAGGACAAAAAGAAAAAGGACTAACAATTAAAAACTCTAGCCCATTTGTTAATGCTAATGTTTTATGGTCGCTTCTGACCACAGGACTGGAGTTAGAAATTAGCCAGCTAATACTGGCATATTTCCAAGAATGCTGATTAGCACGATTTGTCCTCTTTAATCAAGTTTTGCTTGCAAAGTTTTAAACAAAATGATTTGATGTTCTGACGATTTGAGCTGCTTCTTTTATTCTCATTTGTAAGTTGCTTAAAAGCATCTGCTAAAGGAATAATATAAATGTACATGCAAAATAAAAATAAAAAAACACCTGGAGTATCTTATTATTTCACAACAATTATTTTGATGTGAAAGGCTGATCGGAACTGCTGATATTCACATTTGGGGCTCTATTTTAACGAGCTAGGCGCAAAGTCCAAAGCGCAGGGCACAAAAGCATTAAGGGCGTGTCAGAATCCACTTTTGCTATTTTAAGGACGGAAAATTCCACTTTGCGCCGTGACCCATGGTCTAACAGGGTTGAGCTTATTCTCTTAATGAGTTATGGGTGTGTTTTGAGAATAAACCTATCAGAGTCTCATCTCACATTCCCTTTAAGAGTCAGTTGCGTTGCGCCATTGCGCATTTGCTATTTACATGGCGGACTTTGTAAGTGGAATAACTGAGCGCTTCACTAGCGAGAATACAGCAGCGCGAGAATGAGCCTCCTCATTCTACTCCTTTTACTTTACTTTCACTATCTTCCGTGGATAAGGAAACGTGTTGTACGCACAGACATTCATTAGCCTATATAATTTTTTTGTGAAGCGCAAAGATTTGTTTTAACACTATTTCTAAATTCTGTTCTAATTTTCAGCAAATTAATAAATGAACAATGATAACGAAGTGTGGTCAATTATTTCCAAATACACATGATATGCCCCATATGGTCTAAAACCTGACAGGTGGGAAAATCTAAGCTTGTTTTTAATAAAACAAATATAAATATGCATATAATAAGTAATACTAATAATAACAACATTACACAAAAGCAAATTGTCATTAATAAACAGAAAAAGCCCCCCGAGATAAAGGCATGAAAGCAGTGTTTTTTATATTTATGTAGAAAGTAATAATTTTTGTAATATTTTAATCCTTTAATTCTTTTTCACTTGTAAAGATATTTGCGTATTGCTGTACATCCTGAGTGTATTAAGCAATGTGTAAGCGAGGCGCACATCTAACGCGCTTTGCGCTGGACTTTAGACCTCCTCTCAGCTGGTCTATTGTCTATTTTAGTTCCTCAAAATAGCAACGCGCCAGCAATGCGCCTTAACACACTTCGTTTTTTAGCACAGAACGCCTATGGGCGCACATATGAGCGCAAATGCATTTGCTATTTAAACAGCGTGGTGAAAAACATCAAAACGACACTTGCGTCGAGCTGAAACTAGCAAACAATAATTGCATCGCCTTGCGCCGGGTGTATGATAGGGCCCCTTGGTGTCAATAAATTTGACAGATCTCATGAACTGATCACAAGTTGACAACGTAACACATGCGATGACCAGAGTAACAGGGGCTTGGGGGCAAAAAAAATCCCTCTCAAATTAAAGGTAAGTGGGCATTATTTAAACTAAACTATCTAAACTAAACCAGTTAAACCAGTGATATCCCATGGCAATTCATAACTTTTTGATTTGGTGGCTAAATCAAATTAATTCATATGATCTCATTCGTACAATTTAGTCAAATTTCCTTATCCTTCAATGATGGTTGGGTTTAGGGGTGGGGTTGGGTGCCATGCCTTTTTTTTTTTATCGTACTAGACTCCCACTAAACTGACAAAACAAAAAATGCTTATGTTTCCTTGTGAGATCAGGCTGGTTAAACTACTAAACTCCAATTAGATTGTAACTTATGCATTTCTTTGCAGTGTTAAAGCAGGCTTATAAGCAATTAGATGTGTTTCTGTTGTGCTTTGAATGCAGTAACCATCATAAGTGTTGGACTGGACATGTTTTTTTAAATAAATTGAGCTAGACAAAACATGAGCTGACATGTTTTGTCTGTGTAGCCAAATTCTGAAAACAATCTAACCATGTTTCTGTTTTCTATCTGCTGTCGGACACATATTGGATAATGTTATAGATTAAATTGGTTATGTTCAGCTAACAATGTGTTGTAGGCTGTTTAATAAGATATATGGATAAATATCCTCAAATTAGGACTGTGTTTGTGTGAGCCATACTTAACAGTGATAGTCACCACAATTTACATATGACTTGTATAAGGCTTGAATGATTGGGATATGGAACAGTACAAGAAATTAATAGTCATAAAAAAGTAAACCTACATGATTTTCTTCAACAACAGCTATAAGTTTGATATGTTTTTCAATTTATTCAGGCACATATAAAGTGAATCTCACATGAAACTGTATTGTATAGTATGACACGATCTTGTAAGGTGTGAAATAATAATGAGATCTTGAGCCCTGAAAGCAAATAACTTCCTTAAAAGCTGAGACAGGAAAGAAACTTCAGATAAAATAATGCCACAGCAAAACTGCAATAATAAATGAGCATCTGTCAAAAATGTCCACTGGAAGACTTTCAATCTCCTTTAGGAGTTATTTTTCTAGGCATTTCCATACTCAAGAACAATCAGGACTCCAAAATGCAGTCTTTTCTATTTTTAACCCGTCTATGATGCAATGAGATTTAAGAAAAGAGACCAATTATCAGATTTTTGACAACTCACCAAAAGAAACCTCACTTGTTTGCATCAGTTTCTAAGGATTCAATTCAGTGTCTGGAACCAGATGGCAAGTGTTGCATAAGAATAAGCAAGTGCATGAAATACTTCCATAAGACAGAAGTACAATGTCATCTTAAATAGAGTTACTTTAATGCCAACTGCAGAGCTCCATAGCCCCATCTTCATCAAACCGTATTAAATTAAGCAGTGGTGTTAGTGCCCTGGGCCGTCCAGCAGGGATACACAGAAAGGTCATTGCTACAGCTACTCAATTGCTTGGCCTGGGGCAAAGGAAAATGATGAAATAGTGTCTTTCTCTTTCTCTCTCCCAGAATCATGGGCAGTGAGAAGACAAAACAATACTACAAAAATAACAAGAAACCAAAACCAGAGATTCAGAACTTCTCATAAAGTGCATTGCAATTCTTACCTCATGAAAAAAGTTTTTACAATTACTCCAGTTAAAGACACCAGTCAAATTAGCAGTCACTTGAAAACTTCTGCATGATGCTACACGAACGAGTACAAAACTGAAAAAGTACACCTTTAAAAGGAGAAAAATTCTTCATTTTACAATATGAAACACAAGTTTCAGTTGTCCCAGAAAGTTGCAGCTCAAAATACTAAATAAAATGCTAATAAACTGGGGCTTCAAGTTTAATTTTTCAAATGTATTGAGATAACACATTTTAAAAACATAACATCATATAACAACACTAATAACTCTCTAATATAATAAAAGTAAATGATAACAATGCAATTTTAAAGTTTTGAATATAAAATGTTATGACCCGCTTGTTTGAGTGGCAACATAAAAGAGAGTTCAAACCACAAAATTATTTGAATGCAAATTATTTATTGTAATTGAAACTTATAGAACAACAATCCAGCAAAACAAACAAATGTCTAGGGATAAATAACGAAGGTAAGAACTTAAGATATACTCACAACAACACAACAACTACATGATATAAATAATGCAAAAAAAAATTATTAGGTTAACGAGTCAAAAAGATGGCAGGTCTTGACATGAGGATGTCCAAATAGCCACACCGTCCTAGGGAAGCTAGCACTACAACTCTTATTTATATGCATTAAACCAATTGGTGATTTGCCAATCAGGATCTGCCACATAATCCAATCAGGAATCTTGGTATCGTCACAAAAAGTGTAGTGCTTTGCTTCATTTTGTCACTTTCCAAACTGCATGCGGAATAAACAAAACTAAATAAATTAATAATCTTATTCACTATTTTATTGGCTGCAATGAGCCTGCTATGTAGAACATATCTTTTAGAAATGAGGTTGTAGGCTTGATTCGCCACTCCTAAGTCATGTTCAAAATTAGGACGAGATCTGTATTTTATTATATAAGCAACAGCATTTCCCTTTTCATTCCATGCCAAATTTTTATACCCACTACCGCTTACCGTCTCTTCACAGATTTTGTTTCACTTCAATCAAAATTCCGATGTTAAATCATTCATCACTTAACTGTAACATTTTCTTCACAGTCTGAGGTTTTTTTTAATAAGGCTAACATCCAAATGTGACGTTATTTTGTTTATGAGTGCATGGCCAATAAAAAAAGGGATTATTAAAAACAGGCACAAAAATTACCAAATTTTGTTTGTGGTGTCCAACTTGCCAAGTCTCTATTCCCCAACAGTGGGACTCATCCCACACTATGAGAAATGCTGTATTATATCATCCTTCAGATAGTGGCTTAGCAGAGGCAAAACCACACTGTTTTTAAATTGGTTGCTTTAAATCCAAAGGAGCTTTCCAGAAGAAGTCAGAACTTTTGTCTTACGACAAAACATCTGTATGGCTTCATCATGTTTATCAAGTTCTTGTGACCTTGCAGTTCTTTATTAAATGTTCATTTTTTTCATGCATTTACAATCTTGTCAGTTTAAACTCCTGATACACACATGTCCACACTGATACGCTGAACACATCTTTATGTTCTAATACCAAGTAAAAGTGAATTTTGCATAATAGGTGAATGAAGGAGTGAAACAGCATTTAGTTTGTTGGTACATTAAAAAAACGATTGTAGCAAACAATTTATATGGGTTGAATTTAAACAAATTAAATTTAGTAATGTTCAACTTAATTTGTCTAAATTCAGCCTATATAAATTGTTTACAACCACTTAACTTAAATTTTTTTGTAAATCCGAAGGAATTGTATTTGAATCATTTTTTTCAGTGTATTTACGGTTTTCATGACGGACTTCATCCATTTTCTCGAGGGCAATTGTGATGGAAAAATTTACTTTGATCAAAAGCTATTTTAATCAATGATATGCATGGTTTTAAAAGTACTTAGAAACTGCAGTATTTAAGTAGTTAAATGCTGTCAAAGTCAATTATAGCACTTACCTAAAACATTATCGAATGAAAAAGTAAAAATACTTAATTGTAGCTAAGTTTTTAAAAGTTGAAAATTGACTTAAAAAGACGAGGCAGTAAAGATTTTCTAAAATTTTATTACTTTTAATGCAAAAAAAATCATTTCTTAATACTATATGAGCTACAGTGGTTATCATTTAAAATTTAATATACTAAAACCAAGGCAAATCATGAAGTTTATCTATCTAATGGTTTTATACAATCACTTTAATAGGGCAAATTAAGTCAATATGTTAATAAAAGTTTCATTTTAAGCTTATATTTGTAACTTTATCAATATATTACACCTCTGATATCATAAGGCTTCTGGACAATAAAAGCAGACCTTTGATCTAATGGTCACTGGACATACGGTAATGAGTATTAAACTTGACATAATGTGCCAGAGCTGTGACAATTAAATCATCACTTTGACACTTCCCTTCTGAGACAGTGGCTAATTGGAAATGGAAATGAATGTAACAAGACAATAGTGCAATTTTCTACAGCGATTAGCACATACACATTTAAACAAGTCCAATTCTCTAGTGTTGTTGACAACGTCTCCAACAATTAACTGGAGAGAAGAATGAAATGGAATAGAGCTCATATCTTTGCTTTACTCGTTATCTTCAAGCTAATCGATCGGCAGCTGCATTCTACAGCAAAAAAACAATTCAACATAACAGCATGGCAACTTGAGGCACCTACAGAAGCGCTAGTCCATTAGCTAATGCTTCAAATTAACTTTCAGACCACACCGACATCTCCTCCATGGTGAATAATATTTCAGTAAAGCACTAAGGCCCTTGACAGCCTAGTATCACAATATATATAGGTCACAGCCCTGCGGACTAGAGCTTACTGAACCATGTTTTAGGGCAAGACATCAGCCATCTCTCAGGACCAGTCAGACTAAAGCTTTTATCTCCAGCAGAAAAGATTGTTCTCTATCACATCACTGCTTAACCAAAACAGATCCATCCCACCATATTAAATAAACACTGGCGGGACAAACAGCAGGCTGCAGGGATGAGTCAGACCTTCTGAATTTTTATTGATTTTGGGGGAGAATCATCATCAGAACAGCAGGAGGAATCTTATGTCTAATTTTCAAAAGCAAGGAGTCAGATTTTTTTTTTTCCTTCCCTGGAAACGCCAAGAGAGCTCTATAACAGAGCATACCCTGAACTTTTGCTAAATAACAGCCTGACATTCACTCCACGTCTAATGAAGCATGTGATTTAGTAGAGGGATAACATTTTGGGTAAGAGTTCAGCACCTCAGATGATTCATAAAAAGGAATAGTTCCCATTAAAAAGTAAATTTCATTATCACTTACTCACCATCCTACCTTTCCAAATTTATGTGAATGCAAAATGAAGTTTTAAATAATGTTAAATGTGGTAAAATAATGATAACTTTTTCAGGAAAAGTGTCTCTTTGAATCTTATAATGAAAATTCAGTGGTGTTATTGAAATTATTTATCAGGGGTCGCCACAGTGGAATAAACCGCCAATTATTCCAGCATATGTTTTACACTGTGGATGCCCTTCCAGCTTCAGCCCAGTACTGGGAAACATCCATACACACTCATTTACCTATAGCGCATGTTTTTGGACAGTGGGGGAAACCGGAGCACCTGGTGGAAACCCACACGAACACGGGGAGAACATGCAAACTCCACACAGAAATGCCAACTGGCCCAGCCAGAACTCAAACCAGCGACCTTTTTGCTGCGAGGCGACAGTGCTAACCACTAAGCCAATTTTTTTTTTATAAAGTTTTCTGATTATTTGTCGATGCACAGGCCATTCAGGATAAATAGCTTACTTTCTTCAGGTAAAAAAGTTTATACAAGATATTTCTCCACTGAATGCAAGTTCCTCTTTCGGATGAAATGTTTAACCGAGCTCCTGACTCTCTGTGGTCATTAAAAATCCTATTGCACTTCTCGTAAAGAGTAGGTGTGTAACCCTGATGTCCTGGCCAAATTTCATCCATCGGCCCTCACTCATTACGGTTTCCCAATCATCCCAATCCTCCAAATTGGCTCTATCACTGTCCCTCCATCTATAGCTAGTGTGTGGTGAGCACACTGGCGCTGTTGTCCTGTGGCTGCTGTCGCATCATCCAAGTGGATGCTGCACACTGGTGGTGGTGTGGAGAGACCTCTTCATGATTTGTAAAGTGCTTTGGGTGTTTGGCCATACACAATAAATGTGCTATATAAATACACATTGCAAGCGAATAGAAAATAATATAGACTTTTTTTTTGATGGTCCAAAAGCCATATTGAGGCAACTTTAAATTTATCCACAGCCAACCAATAATGGTCTACTCTAATAATAATAAAAAAAAAAACATCTGTAATGTTCAAAAATACTTCTATATAATTTTTAAAAACAAATGCTCACCTCTGTCTAGCTCTGTTGAGCAAGTCTTTAAAGAAGACCTTTACAAATTTATAAGTGTGAAAAAAGTGATAAAATATATACAAATATACATTTGCCATTCATTTAATTAAACTTGAAGAGAATTGTTGATTTAAAGGGATAATTCACCCAAAATGTAATTTAAATTGTTATAATTTACTCACCCTTGTTCAAAGAGTTTCTTTTTTTTTTTTTTTACAAAAGTAGATATTTTGAAAAACGATGGAAACCTGTAATCATTGACTTCCACATGATTTGTTTTTTCTATACTAATGAAAGTCAACAAGTTTGACTGTTCAAGTTCAACAGAAGACAAAAGCTCAAACAGGTTTGTAACAAGTTAAGAGAGGGTAAATAGTGAGTAAACTATCCCTTTAACTTTTTTATACATAAGCATCAAGTTTACCAACAATTTTTTGTTTATTTTTAGTAATAAAACTTCTGCTGAAAATCAATGGAAATGTTAACCGCCCTAATTCACAATTACAATTTAAAGGGCACCTATTTTACCCCTTTTTCAAGATTTAAGAAAAGTCTTTCGTGTCTCCAGAATGTGTCTGTAAAGTTTCAGCTTAAAGCACCCATCAGATTATTTATTATACCTTTCAGAAAGTTGGATTTTCTGCTCTGGACACCATGTAGCTGTATTTGTTGCCATTGCCTTTAATGCTAGTTCTTCCCACCCACAGTTCCCACGTGCCTGTCAGAGTGTGCCTTTGGCTGCGTCAGATAAACAGCCGAGTGACAGACATGAAGGAAGCAGATCTGACGTAATGTTTGTGAGAAATACTACAGTAAGAACTTTCCCAATGATTATTTGATGTATTTGTTGTGGAGTTAATTCAAGGCTTTCTGCAATGACAAGTCACACACAACATTGTTACAAAGTTCACACACATGCACACACACACACACCCGCACGTTTAACTTTGCACTGTTTTTGCAAGGCAAATGTGACAGAATACACATTAATATCATCTGCTGTATGGAAATCTTTTACGTTCATGTACAAAATAAACCTGATTTAACATCCACAAAACAGGATTGAAGCATCTTCTTTTATAAATGTACTGACACGCGGCTTTGGTGGTAAAAAAATTGTAAAAAAAAAACGTTTTAAACTTGTAACACTCATTCTTGATCACATTTGGTTATGATTGATGATCACAGAGAGCTAAACAGATCTTTTAATCTTAGTTGCTTTGCACATGTCCTGTCTTGTTGATATGATTATATGCTTTACTACAGAGACATGTTAATACTTGTCAAAATGTGAGGGATTTAGATCCTATTTTACCATCAGGAAAATTCCAAAAAGACTTACTGTCTTTATATCACTCCAATACGACAGTGGACACACTATACCTATACACACATGTCTGTCTAAACAGCTTCCAAAAGATGATTTTCATCTTAGGTGCCCTTTAACATGAGGAAAAACATGATATGATATAACTTTGCAATCTAGAATAATCTCTCTGTTCATTTTACACAAGTTATTTATCTGTTGTCGGGATGTATTAGCACATTGGGAACACCCCACACTATATGAACACTGAAAAATGAGAAGTTTATGAAGCACACAGAATTCTGCTTTTCATAACATCCAATCAACTCAAATAAAATGACTTCTGCTCCTTAAAGCTTGCAGTGATAAAATATTCATTTAAGGGAAAGCAGCTCACAGCTGGGACCGAAGCTTATACAATTGAGTTGAACATGATTTCCATTTCATATCAATACAAAGAACTTGCAAAATACAAAGACAGGACACTTTTATAGGTATCAAGTGTGAATACATGCAACGCACCTGCACTTTCAGGGTCCATTTATGCAATATATGATTAAAAACTACCTGTTTATTATCTTTAAGAGGATAGTCTACCACATATGTTTACAATTAAGCGTGTCAGAAAAGAACTAAAAGACATCGTGTGTCTGTGTTTATGTGTGTGAATGCATCTCACTATGTGGTGTAATTCTTAAGCCTTTCTTTTCACGGCTCATAGACTATAATGGCCCAGCAGCGCCTGTGTTTTTCTCATCTGTTTGTTCTGCAACTCTTTGAACGGATGCATGAAAGTAACACTCTTACCGATGGTGGAAATGTGAGAGGGATGAAATTCATTGTCCGTGAATCTGCATAATAAACAGGTTTTGCCGACACCGGAGTCCCCGAGCAGCAGGAGTCTGAACAGCACATCGTACTGTTTGGCCATGGTGTCTTATGGTCAACAATTAAAGAAACTCAGCGTCGGGTTTCCATGTCCACCCCTTCAAAGTATCATCTTCTCGCTTTTTCCATCGACGTGCGGATTTCCCCGAAAGAGCGTGAGGATAAAGCAGGAGTCAGAGTGATCAGAGCCGATGCTGTGTGGTGTGGTGGGTGCGGTGCGGTGCGGTGGGCTAAAAGATCTCTGTGCGTTCAGCCGACATCCTTCACACCTCAGGAAATGGGTGGAGATTACGGCCACTGGGCATCGTGCTTATGATAATATTTATCTAGATTAATTTTATATTTGGTTAGAGTGCGTAGATACATGGATTTATGATAGCTTTATCTTAATGTTTAAAAATAAAACTGAGGCAAATACATATTATTACATTACATATCATAGTATTAGACCGTTATAAAGTCATAGTGGATCTGTGTTTTCTTGTTTACAATTAATAATTAAAATACAAAAAATAAATAAAATTTGCCATACATAGGAATGATGGCTGTTATGATTGGTGATGCGAGAATCGTGATCGAGTCAGAACGGATGAGTCGGATCTTTCGCTATGAATCAACTGAATCGGTTTGCAAAACTGGATTGAACAATTAGTTCCACAAATCAATCGGAGTGATAAATTATTGTGGAGTCTTAAGGACATTTTAGTCTTTTTCATTTTTAACATTTCATCATTCATCGATTTTTTTGTGATCATTAAGGCTGTTTTGATGCAATTTAAACAGCATTAAATGGTAAAAAAAATTGTATTTCTAAAAATGAAAGAAAATAAAAAAACTCACCTTCACCTCCGTTCATAAATCTGTTTTATACTAGTGACATCTCAGGACTTTCAAGATAAACGTATCTAGATTTGAACCTATTATATTTGCGATATTTAATGCAATTCAATCAAAAACAGCATTATTTTTAATGTAGGCTTCTATTTTTTATTAACTATTTTTTTAATAGTTAAATGTGTAATATCCTAGCTTTTTTACAGTTATTCAAGTTAAAATTGGCTTTAAAAAATCTAAATTATGAATTAATTAAAATTATGTAGTTATATTAATGTGTGTTTATGCTCCCTGACTTTAAATACTGTTATAAAAACAGCTTTAAGTATGAGAAAAGCTGTACTTTCTTATTTATACTTTTTGCAGAGGCTTATTTGAAGGTATAAATATTGTAAATTTGTTTGTTTTTTACTCAAATTATCACAGTTTTAGTTATGATTTTAATGTTTTACTATAGAAAAAAACACTAAAGCCCACAACGTGCAGAGTGCATAAATTAACAGCAAAATTTAATTTTGGGGTAAACTAATTAACCTAACTAACAATTAAAACAAAATGTATTAGGGATATTCCACATGGAATCTGAGAGTGCAGAATTGCCCAGATTCCTGCAGATTTTTTTTTTCCTTGAGTCTATTTATTTGCTTGTGTAAATGTATATTTATTCAGTTTTTTAATGCATTTCAGTAATATTATTAACTAATATGAAAATGTTCGCATGATTTACTTACAATACAATTAGTAAAGTTATATTTTATGTTTTTTATGATATATATTATATGATAGATTTGCTTTGTGTACCAAATAAGTGGATCTAACTGGATTTGCATTCTAAACATTTAATAAAAGTTAAAAAGGTATTAATTTTCATATGTTAGGTTTTTAGCTAGGATACTCCCAAA
This sequence comes from Danio tinwini, assembly GCA_903798205.1. NCBI lineage: Eukaryota > Metazoa > Chordata > Actinopteri > Cypriniformes > Danionidae > Danio > Danio tinwini. Next base: position 11,265,239 of record CAIGQZ010035027.1, read on the forward strand.
ATCATTCCGCATCAATGATTGTAAAAAATACAATCTAATATAATTGAAATTTTGTAAAAAAAATAATATATTTGTATATTTATATATGAAATAAAATAAAAATAATACAAATTCTGCGCCGAAATAGCAAAAAATATCCACAGATTCTGTCTGGCTCTAAATATTAGGCACGACGCTCTGCATTTTATAAAAAATAAATACATTTTAAAAATACAGGACTTTTAAATATGTATATGTTTGTTCCTTTCATGCATGTGTTCTTTTTATTATAACGTAAACAAACCACTGATACTGCCAAGTTGTTGTATATTACCACATGATCAACAAAAAAATCAACAAAAAATTAGGCAGGACGTGATACGTCTTGCGTCATGACGTTAAAGAGTCACCGACTCTGAACCTTTTTTGAACCGAACAGTTTGAGAGAACCGTTTCGCATCTCTGTCGCCGCTTGCTGAGCTGTGCCTTCAGGCTTTCCGTACTTGAGCTTGAAGTCACTGAGGAAACCCCGCCCACGCGATCTTGACACTTGCCTTGCTGGAAAACTGCTGTCTTTCTGTCCCAGTGCATGTGTTTTGAGAGCTCATCATGGAAGAGGCGCCTCCACCCCTGCGATGCTTTCAAGAATCGCACACGTCTGAGCTCTTCAATGATGACGGCCTGCAAACGGTGACCTCGAGAGAGCAGGTGAGCTTAACTCTTAGTATTAGTTAGCTTATAGGTATTAGCGCTGAGCTAACTGTCTACTCTAATGCTGTGCTGATGGATACAGTAGTGGGCTCTGCACGTGCGTGATGTAATTATACTAATACTGTTGCGTAAACGAAACAGATTCATTTTAGTAGTTTATTAAAATAGTTTTTAATTCTGTCATCGTGGATAAAACAGGAAGAACAGCATAAAATATTGTCATATATAACGATAACCTGCTCATACTGCACTGTTGTTGTGTTGCCCTGATGGGTGATTGACCGTTAGCCATCAGAAGTTAAGTCAGTATTTTAGAAGTAATAGTCATTTTTAGAGATGCCAACACTACACTAAAGGGATGGTTCACCCAAAATGACTCTCACCAAGATGTAGGTGACCTTTTCCCGTTAGAAGATTAAAGAAGAGTTTTTAGAAAAAGGAAAAACATATACAGACGAAAAAAAACAGTTAATATTCAATCTTGAATCAATTCAATTAATCTATTGCAATGTATATTGTGTCAAAGCAGCTTAAACTCTTTATGATAAATTAAGGGGCTATGAAGCAAACAATGGGGTATACGCACAGACTTTTAATTTCAGCCAGCCTCATCGCTTCCTGTGAACTGTCTTTCCATTATAAAATTGCAACATTTAAGGGCTGATTTCTTTAAAAAATCTGTGATCTTCACTGCCGGATAGATAAACAATATGATGTGGGTCTCAGACCAGACAAGAAGCACTGCATTAAATTCCATTTTCCCTTGCCATGTCTTTAAAATAAGACAGTTTATTTCACCGCAGTATTTTCAATAAAGTCTCTAGCATTTACACAGTCTTTCATCTCGTTTTACGTTTGAACAACTAAATAAATGCTTAAGACTATTTAACTGAATGTATTTTAATGACATTACAACATTTATGCTGTAAAAGGAACCTTATGAAATTGAAAATAGTCACATTAAGCTTTCACTGGAACTTTATCATTGGCTGAAAAACACTAGCTGTGCATATAGCCTATTGGTCTGTGTGAGACATTGTTTATAGCTGTATGTTGTAGATGGTACTGTGATTTCCTGCAGAGAGATTGTTTTGTCTTATAAGATAGAAGTCAGAGTATCAATTTAGATTTACCTGCATTTTTTTTTGACTCTCCAAGTACTAGTAGCCTTTGACGTTATCTCTTTTGATCAGTCTCACATAAAATAAAAAATCGTTGGGTGAAATATCTCTTACAAAACAATTTTTTGGCGAAAGAGATAAATCCTTTTAATGCATCTCCAGTTAATAGTTTCAGATAGGACTGCAGAATATATTGTTTCAGCATTGATATTGCAATGTGCGCATCCACAATAAGCACATCGCAAGATATGCAATGATCAGTCTGAATTATAGTTGACCAGAATTTATAGTCGTACTGTATTTATACAGAATTTATGTGATTTATGCAACAAAAAAACAAGTTTTTATTACTTTAAAATTTTGTCTTGTTTCTAGTGCAATTATATACACTCACTGGCCACTTTAGTAGGTACAACATGGCAGCAACTCAATGAATTTAGGCATGTAGACATGGTCATGATGGAATATTTCCAGTACCTTCTTGAATCTATGCCATGAAGGATTAAGACCTTTCTGAAGGCAAAAGGGTGTCCAACCCAGTACTAGTAAGGTGTACCTAATAAAGTGGCCGGTGAGTGTACGTTTCAAAGCAAAACAAGATAATTTTACTTACCCCATTGGCAGATAATTTAGCTTGTTTAAGGACACTTTAAAATTAAGGTTAAAATAGTGCTATTCAAACTGTCTTGTTAAACTGTATTCTTATTGCATTCTTATTATTAATTTATCGCAGAAAATTTAAATATTGCAATATAATAAAATAGAAGAGCTACATCTGTGATTTAAAAATAATGTACTAATTGAAATTCTAGTATGCACTAGTCATCCTTTGAATTCCTAATAAATATGTATAACCCAACAAGGGCTGCAAAATATATCATTTTTGGGCATCGATATCGCAATGTGTGTGTCCACAATAGACACGTTGCAAGAAATGCAATGTTGAGTTGGGATTGTAGATGATCAGAATCCACAGATCAAAACACATTAGATTTGTGGAGACACATAATTTAACCACTATAGAGTGAAAGTTAAAAAAAATTATGTGTTTTTAAGGCATTTGTGAACATTCTAAGAGTTTAAAGCATTTTAAGAGAACATAAAGAAGTTTAATAAAGATGCATTGTATTGAATTATTTATGATGAAGATATGCAATGCTCTTTTACATTTGATTATTCGATTTCTGTACCCGAATACTGGTAGACTCTCCCCAGAAAACCATAAAGCACTGTTTATTTCTATTCATATTTGTAAATAAATAACATTGTGTTTATTTATGATTGTAGAATGTTTATTATATGTATATAATAAATTACATGAAATATTTTTATATTTTACTCCATCTAAAGTAACGAATTTCCAAATCTATTTAAGTCATCTGGTGAAATTGTATTTATATCGCAATAGATCTATATATCGCAGAGAAAATAAATCACAATGTCAAATTTTTCCAATATTAAACCCAACTGATTATTTTTGTGTGACACTGATGTGATGTTAACCCCACATATTATACACAGTCAGCATCAGCCACAGTGCATCTTTTTGTTTTGCATGTCATTGGCTTGTTGTTGTCACATTTTCTGTTTGGTGTTCTCACCTCCACATTTTATGTTTCCTGTTTTATCATTGAATCCAGAGAAAGGTTGAACGCAGTATTCAAGAAGTGTACAGTGTTTACCAGCAAATTCACACCTCACCGCAGTAAGTAATGTTCAGCTTTCTCTGGCCATTATCACACTAATGCTGAGTCGGTTCACAAGCTTCACTGTGCTGCTTTTGGGTCACCATTCTTCACTACATGTATAAGTTATTTTGTTCTTTAAGATGTCTTTCGTAGCAAAACCAACATCTGATTTCTCTCTGCTTGTGTCTGCTTTGCATGTTATATAGTAGGGCTGCACAGTGTATCGTCTAAGCATCAATATCACAATGTCTGCAATTGTCACATCGCATGATCATCAATATCAAGTATGGGTTATTGTTGACCAGAAGCTTGTAGATTAATGTTTAAGTTTAATCATTGTGGATTTAATGTTTTATAATTTGCATTAGTTTTTCATGTGTTTAACATATTAAGCATTCAGGCACAAGAAACAAAAACATTTATAGCTAATAGTGAAGGCTGTGAAGTGTCATTTTAGATTAGATTTTTCATCCACTCTGGGGTGATTTTGAGTCTTAATTTGACCACAACTTTCTCTGTGTTTTAGCAAATGGAATGATTTTTACTGACAGATCTTATTTTGACACATATTTTGAAAAAATGCTTTAAAAATTGTACAAAATTTAACAATACACTCTGGGCAAATTTACTACCCTTTCGTTATGTTCGGTGCTGTTTTTGCCCCATTGACTTTCCTTCTAATGACATTTTTGATTGCAAATCCTTGACACCATATTATCATGCATTCTTGATTGTTGCTGGTTTTCCCTGTTGGGAAGAGGTACATTTACAAATATTTACTGTTGATCTATAGCTGCAGTGCAATTTTCTGGAGCTTATGGTTCTATGGAGTATAGTATCACTTACCTTGATATGTGTGAGAAAATGTAAAAAAGTTGCTCAGCTTTCAGAACATAGTAAATATCGTAAGTGTATTTATGCACGTACACTATAATTTGCTGTTTTACTCCATTGAACTTATAATAGTGAGAAACTTTTTTGCACAGGCCTCTATAAAGGGTTAAGGGTGCCAACTGATGTTCAACAGTAAAAATCAAATGTTTTACCTTATCCTACCAGGAAACAACACCAACAATCAAGAATGCATGATTATATGGTTTCATGGTTTTGCAATCAAAAAATGTCATTATAATGGGAGTCAATTGGGCAAAAACAGCCACAAACATAACAAAAGGGTAGTCAATTTGAACAATACACAAGGGTTAAATATTTGTGTTTAACTGTGCCAATAAGACTCCTCAGAAAAGTAGCAGATAAAGATTTTACTTATTTCTATGTTTTTTCCCCTTAAAATCTAGTTTAAATAAAATTAAGAAACTAGTTTAAAAATATTTAATGCAGATGCACTCCCCTTTAAAATCACCCTAACAATTTAGAAATAATGAATTCTGCACAAATTGAGATATTTAATCCATCTGGTGAAATTTATTTTATAGTGCAATATATATTGCAGAAAAACAAAACATTTTCGTTCCATTATCATGCAGCCCTATTATATAGCATAGTCTTTTTATTTTTATTATTAGTTTGCAGCTTCACAGCATATACAGGACAAAACTAAAGTCTATTTACTAGTGACATTTGCTCTGCTGCAGCTAATTTTCCCGTTCGTATATATCAGTGTGTTTCAGAACTTATGTCTTTTATGCTTTGAGCACTTGTAAATGAAATGAGAAACCCAGGTGTTGTAAAACTGATGCAAACAGTCCCCCAGATAAAGGTTGTGTAACCTTAAACATTAGAAATAGATGCTGTAGTAACACATCAGCTGTTCTGCCACAAGTCCAGATGGTGCTTTTTGCCTTGGTTGTCAAATTTACAACTTTTTAAATTTTGTACTCTAAGGAGAAAACTGTGGAAAAACACATGTATAAGCAGCACCACAAACAGTCATTCTGGGAATAGACACGATCACTGGCCACTTTATTAGGTATACTTGGTTGGTACTGCGTTCAAGAGATCTTTGTACTAAAAATTAAAATTTACAGGTAATTTACTCACCCTCAGGGCATTGAGGAGGAGATTTCTTTACTGGATCCATGGCGATTTGTATAGTCAATGGTCACCTGTTTTTGAGATTAAAAATAAACACACACAAACAAACAAGTCTAAATCAATCCCCATGGATCTACTGAGGTCTTATAAAGTAAAACGATCGGCCTGAAGATAAACTGAACATTATTTGCAAATAATATTAGCTTTAATCCACAGCCTGGGCAAACAGTTCTTGGCATTCATGTGCTCAGACATGAATTCATTGATCAATAGAATAATCAGAATGAAATAATTTCTGCAAGCATAATTATAGCAGTTGGAGCATTTTGGACAATCACAGCCTAACCAAAGCACAGCCAAAGTAGCCGGAAGTCATTCATTTTCTGCGAGGAGCGACGCGGTGCGTCTTCGCCGGTGTGGGCGTCGAGGAGAGTTGAAATCAAGTCAACTTTATGGTAATGAGCTGTGACGCGGTTCGGCGGCAAGCAATCAAATTGTAGAAGTCCACCGCTTAATAGGAGTCCAGAGAACACAGTCCTGTGAACTTTGGTTTCGACCACAGTTGTTCCCAAGGGTTTTAATATTATGGTCACCGGATTTCAAATTATTTGCAATGTTTTTCTTACAGGAACATACATTAAAAAGTTACTGGCGAGTTACTGGTGTGCATCAATGTTATATATATATTTTTTCTTTAAAAAAGCAGGAATCTCATGCGACAATACAAAACGGTATGCTTCAGAATATTTTAGGCATATGGACACATTTGATAATTAAGTGGAGCAAAGCCACAGCACATGCAACTAGATCTTCCATAGTTAAATGAATTTGATAATAAGTAGGTCCACACGGAATCTGCGCGCAGAATTCCGCAGATTTTCTGCAGATTTTCCTCAGATTTTTAGCCCATCATTAATTCTGTTTATTTACTTAGTTAACTATTTACAGTTAATCTAATTGGATTTGCATTTTAAACATTAAATACAAGTTTAAAAGATATTATTTTATTATTTAACATATTAAGGTTTTAGTTATGAGACTCCCAAAATAATTCTGCAGAAATCCACAGATTTTTACCAAAATTCTCTGCAGAAATAGCAAAAAACATCCGCAGATTCCGTCTGGCCCTGATAATAAGTGTGCAACATCTTCACGTTAGAAAGCATGTTTTAAATACGAGATCAATGTAGCGAATTGTGACGCTTTCGCCGCCGGAGCTGAAGGCAGACAGCGTCGTCGCCAGGGCGGCCAGAGCGACCTTTGACGCTCTTGCTGCTTTCAGTGTGAACGTACAGTTAGTTACAGTTTGGGAAAAATGTTCAACATCACTCATGTAACCTCAATTTTATATAGACAGGTGGATCAAAAAAAGGACAGTAATGTTTCAGCTGTAGTAATGGGTCAATTACACTATGGCATCCGTATTCCAGATCCCTATTCTGAAGCTGAGGCTTTATTTTTGGCTCTGGAACACATTGAAAAAACAAAGAACACAAATTTATTATTTTTATATGAGTTTTAAACTGGAGCATCCTGTTGATATTGACATGAGCTTTCATAATATAGTTTTTGCTGGATCCCAGGATGTAATGGCCTATTTGGAAATGAAAGAGCTGACAAAGCTGCTAAAACAGCCCTAACAGAACGAATAAAGAACTGCAAAATCCCACCTTCAGATTTAAAGCCATTAATAAAAGTTAAGATTCCACAATCTTAACAAATGGCAAGCAGAATAGGATCAGTGCACAAAGAATAAACTTTTTGAAATCCAGCCAATAGTAGGAAGAAAATTTAACTATTTTTTTTAAACTCAAGACATGATGAGGTTGTTTACACCAGATGCCGTATACTCAAAAGAGAAGTGTCCCCCCCCCCCATGTCAATATTGCAAAATTAATGTTAACAATATTAATGTTAACAGACAATGATTTTTATCTGTAGAAACTTTAAAGGAAATATTTTTAACTGTGAATCCTTTAAAAATGGTAACATTATTATCAAAAGTAAATCTTTATAAAAAGCTGTTGATTAAAGCTAATAATTTGTGTTTATTTTTAATCTCAAGAACGGGTGACCATTGACATGTATTATACAAATCATGAAGGACCACAGATTCAGCTGAAAATCTTCTTTAATGTTCTACTAAAGATTCTTAGTCATCTACCTCTTCAGTGGCCTGACGGTGGGTAGTTTAACTGTAAATTTAAATTTTGGGTGAACTATCTCTTTAAATCTGTCTTTCAACCACATCCCAAAGGTGCTCTAATGGTTCGAGATCTGGTGACTGTTGAGGGCCATTTACGTATAGTGAACTCGTTGTAATTTTCCAGAAAGAGTTTGATATGATTTGAGCTTTGTGTCATGGTGCATTATCCTGCTGGAAGGAGTCAATCACAGGATTTACACTGTGGTCATAAAAGGATGGAAATGGTCAGTTAAAACGCTCTTAAAAGTCCCAGTAGATTAGTAGTTTCTGAATTGCTTAAACCAGTTTATCTGGCACCAACATCCACACCATGCTTAAAAATAAAATTAAATCAGCTTACTTTTCCAGTTTTGATTTTAGTAGATCATCTTGGTCAAATTTATGTACCTAAATGCATTCAGTTGCTCTTGTAAGATTGGCTGGTTAGGTGTTTGCTTTAAAGGGATAGTTCACCCAAAACTGAAAATCTGTCATCATTTACTCGTCCTTCACTAGTTCCAAGCCAATTGAAGTTTCTTTTTATTTGTTGATCACAAAATAAGTTAAATGAAAAATGCTGGAAACCTGTAACTACTGACTTTCATAATAGGCAAAGCAACTACTATGGAAGACGATGGTTACAGGTTTCCAGCATTTTTCAAAACATTTGTTCAACAGAAAAAGGAAAATTACAAATTGAAATTACTTGAAAGAGAGTGTTCATTTTGTGTGAATTATTTATTTAATAGCTTGTTGTAAATGTGCTCCTAATAAACATGGCGGACAGTGTATATATGTTCAAATGCCACAGTGCTTGCTTACTATTTATTATGAGTTTTTGATAATGTGATGTTCCTGTGGTGTAATAAAAGAAAAAATACATAATTTAAAAAGAAAAAATTGGAATGCATCTTAAAGGTCCCATGAAATTAAAATAAAGTTTTTTAGATGTTAGTATCAGTATTGTTAGATTTTAATTTATTTATAAGCTAGTGTGCCCCAAAACAGTGATAATGTGTTTAGAAAATATAAAACTGATATAAACATGTTAAGCTAACAGTTGGTCACTTCCGCCTACATGGAGCAACGCTTTTTTCAAGTCTCCTTTTCAATGCTCTCTAGTATCTGACATGCAACGCCTTCTTCAAGACACCTCTCATTTGCTTTTCATTTGATGCATTTGCAACGCTATTGGCTGTTTTTTTTTAGAGGGGAGAGACTACACTATGTCCCACCCTCTCTTCATGTTTTGGTTGAGATTATGTCAAACATCGAATAAAAATGCACATTTCAAAGCACTTCGTGGGACCTTCAAGCACCAGATCTTTATATCAGAATGATTTTTGAAAGATCTTGTAACACTGATGCTGAAAATTCAGCTTTTATTTTGGATTTTAAAATATGTATTCAAAAAGAAAACAATTAATTGAAATGTAATCATGCTTCACAATATCCCTGTTTTTGCTTTATTTATAATCACATAACTGCAGTCTTGGTGAAAATAAGAGACTTTCTTGTAAATCATCAAAAATAACATGGACCCCAAACTTTTGAACTGTTTTGTCTCTATATTGTGGCCTACATGCACAGACTGTCAGTTCAGTTACAGTTCATTTCAGGAATGAAAGGACAAATAAACTAAGCTGCAGAGAAAACAACAAATTTGTCAACTTCAGTTTTAATTCACATGAACCTTGTCTGCTGCCACACTGACCAGTGTGTTAGAATGTAATGACTGTGTTTTCAGTGGTCCAGCAGAGAGCAGCAGTGTAGAAAGAGAGCAGGGGTTAACGATCAGTTCTCTCTGCTGAGATAGCCTTAAATTAGCCATGCCCCGGCACCTCTGCAGCAGCACTGAAGTCAAGCGGACCATGTGTAGGCTGTGTTCTGACTCACTGACTCCGTCATTTTAACACTGCCACTGCCTTTGATGGGGATAATTGGAGGGTGTCAGCTCAGTGGTTCAACTTGCTTTTGTACAAATAAGTTGTGGCCGTTTACTAAACCATTATTAATCTTTATAAAGGTTGAAGTTATTCAACCCTTTGTGAAGACATTTTTGTGTGTATGTAAAAATGATTCATAATGTAATTTACAGTAAATCTAAACTTTTTTAGGCCTGCTTTACTGAGGGAACAACACTATCATTATTTGAAGAAAGGTTTACGCCATCTCTCAGATGCATATGAGGTAAACTATGGCAAAAATGTGTCTTTGTTGTTTTATTTATATTTTGAACCACATTTTTGGATTCATTAAAATAATTTTGTGGGTTTTTTTGTTGTTTATTTAAAGGAACAAAACATTTTAAGTTTTGTTAGTTTCAGTTATCAATTAATAGAAAGGTAATACTGTCATCCGGATATTTTTCCAAACTAATTGTAATATTTAACCTCTTATTACATATTGGGGTGTGTTTTTTTTCTTTTTCTTTTTTTTTTACCAAGAAGAGGTGTATAAAATAGTTGTAGTTATAATAAGACCATTAAAAATAATATATA
>CAIGQZ010035027.1:11275518-11290310 GCA_903798205.1 Danio tinwini
ATATATATATATATATATATATATATATATATATATAGTTGAAGTAAAAAAAAATTGTCCCTCGTTCAATATGGAGTAATTTTGCATATGTGTATGTGCTTTGATAACGTGATTACATGATAGCATAGAAATTGTAAGTTTTTGTTTAAAATTGGTTTCATTTAACGTTCCCTCATTAATGAGAAGTTGATAATAAAAATAATAATCACAATGTAATGTATTTTTTATTTAATGCCATGTCAGCAACCAAGAGTATTTTCATGCCATGAACAGTCCAATAATAATAAATGCACAAATACAAGCAACAAACAAGTAAATAAATAAATTAAATATTATTTTGTGATATATATATATATATATATAAATCAGGTCTTATCAAACCTGGAATGGGAAAATCATAATTTGAATGCATTATGTTTATACTCAAAACAAGCGTACAGTCATTATTTATCAACAGCCTTGTACTTTCAAAGACCATGTAATGCGTTACTTGTACATGAGGGCAGGTGGTTGAGAACACTATGCTCCTAGTTTTAGTGTATTTGTATGAGAACATCATGTTCCAGTGCGGTTCAGTGTGTGTGAATGCTGGTAATGGCTGCTGAATCTGCATGTTGTCTGGCTTCAGTGTTTGGATGCCAGCCGGCCTTGGCTCTGCTATTGGATCCTGCACAGTCTGGAGCTGCTCGAGGAGCCCGTGCCGGCAGCAGTTGCGTCAGAGTAAGTAACTCTCTTTCTATGAACATTTCACTGTCTGTGTAAAACGTGGGCAGGTGGTCAGGTTCCTTTAACAGTTGCTGTCCTGGTTTTAATGTGACCACTACAGATAAAGTCAAAGTTAAGTAAGGTTATCACACAGAGACATTCTTTTCCCATCAGTACCATGCCAAGGTTAGATATAGCTGCTGTGGGGAAAGCTTCTCTGTTTAAAGTCTGTCTACTCAGAATACCGCATTAAAGCAGACTTAATATGCTGGGTCTGACCCACCTCAATCCCTACTGTCAAAGGCAACAAAATGCTGTGTTTTAATTCAGTGTAAATGCTCGTTAAAAAAGCAGTGTTGTTGTCATGACAACCAAATGGCCACATGTCAGCTCGAGCCAAAAACTCGTAGCCTACTATAAAAATAAGCTTCATTTGTTTTAGCTACTATTCGTTTAAAAAAAGTTATGAATAGGAAAATAAATGGTCTGGCTTTTTTTTTAGCTAGTTTTTATAACAGGAAGAAAAAAACAGCACACTAACAGGACTGCAAAGGCTTTTTGATTGACAAAGAATTGTTGAGGTGTGAAGTCATATTTTTGTTCTGTTTGTTTCTGTGTACTTTTTTAATGTGCCATTGTTATGCTATTTTAAAGATTTCAGTTTTAGTTTTGGAGATCTCCTCTACAGGTAGGGCTAGGTGATTTGGTCTAAAATCAAAATCTCAATTAATTGAACATTTTAACTTGATTACAATTACTGATACAATTATTATTGAATTTTTTTGCTCTCATAGTTCACTGACAAGTTTTGTACAGTAAATATGCTCACATATTACAAGTGAGAGATTTAATTGAAGGAAACACACACTATCTATGATTATTTATTGAACTTCAACGCTGAACAACTGAAATGCAAACATACATTACCTAAAATGAACAGTCACTTTTTTCTTATAAAAAAGTGAAAATAAATAACTTGCACTTTTAGAAACTAAATAAATTATTTTAAATGTTTTTCATATTAAATGTGCAGAAGTATAAATCAGCCTTAAAACAGTGCAGAGGCACGTGACCACACGCAGTAGGGAAAGTAATTGAAAAAAACCTCACCTGGAAAATTGGATTGATTATAAGTTCTGAATGTCGATTTTAATTACTTTTCGATTAATCGCCCAGCCCTATCTACAGGTTTACATATTCTTATAATATACATTTTAGCATCACCTCTTTTTATAGTGTCTAAAAAGGTTTGCGCAGGAAGCAAGGCTGGAATTTTAAATTACTTTTTTTGGATTACAAAAAATCCATTTATTGTACGATTTTACCTTTAAGATTATTTCTAACACCAAATGTTAAAGCACTCCTAATATATAATTTATTTGTTATTATTACACCACTGTCTGGAATATGTCATTATGATTAATCAGTCATGACATTCCAAGGTATGTTATTCCAAGATAACCACTGAAACAAAAAAAAAACAGTGCTCATCTGGTACATCAAATTATCTTGCCTCTTCACATTCATATCTATATGGTTATTGCATCACTGTTGTTTGGTGCCATATTGTGACTGAATAATGTGTATGCTAGGGCTGTGCGATTAATCAAAATCGCAATTTGAAACATTGCGATTAGTTAATCACAAGAGGCTGCGATATGAAATGTTTATGTATTATTTAATATCCTCCGCCCAAAGCAAATGCGTGACTGCCGTCTTTGTGTGAGTCTTACCAGCCAAATCTGCTCAATCAGAATTGTCCAACCGAACGATGAGGAACGCCCACAATAAAAAAAAAGAAAGAAAACAAACAGGAAAGCGCGGACAAGTGGGATAATGGCGTCTGCTGCTTCAGAAGCATTAATAGATGAATTAATATCAAAGAAACAGCATTTGTAATTTGTGAATATTTTGGTTTCAAAATCACAGAACCAAAATTTTAAAGTGCTGTCGCAAAATTGTTGCCACGGCTTACAGATTATTGAGCTGAAGCTCACTACAAAATTAAATCGCAAATCAAATCGCAATATCTGTTAAAAAAAAATCAAATTGAAATTAGATATTTTCCCTAAATCGCACATCCCTAGTGTATGCTCCATTCTTTTAGTTTCTGTCAGCTTTGCCTTTAATTAAAGAATTAATGAACTATTACAGCCCAGAACAAATTTTTGTCAAATTGTTTTTATGTTTTGTGGCAAGCAGATGTGTAAATAAAGTATGATAATGTAGAATAAAGAAAAAAAAATTTACCATAAAGCCCCTCATGTTGTTTCAATCCCCTGAGACCTTTGTTCATCTTTGGGGAACACAAGTGAAACATTTTTTAGATGGTAAAAAAACAAGAGCTCCCTCATCCAAAACTGCAATGGTCTCGAGACTTTCAAATCCAGAAGAGGAAACCAAAAACATTGTAAAACATTCCACGGGACTTTGATGGGTCGTCTGTAATTATATTAAGCTCCAAGAACAATTGTGTGCCAATAAAAAAGAAAAATCAGTGTGTGCTTAACTATGAGCAATATGCCACTTGCGTGTTGCACTACAGATTCTAATGGCAATATAATAAAGTAGTAAACATCCTGATAAAGAAAAGATGACATTTTTATAATTGTTTGCCACACAAAAGTGTTCTTGGAGCTTAACAGGATTTCAAATGAACCACTGAAGATGAACCTTGTGAAGAAAGCCCAGCAGAGACTGTACTTCCTTCATCAGCTGAGGAAGTTCAACCTGCCACAGGAGCATCCAATCCATCCTCTGCACGTCAATCACCGTCTGGTTCGGCTCAGCTGCCAAAACCGACCTTCGTAGACTTCAGCGAATAGTCCAGACTTCATATTTCTGCCACGCCACAGAGCGTTATTTGAATAGTTTAATTTTAATTAACATGCAAATGTGTTATAGCCTTTAGTTATAGTTAGTAAGTCCTGAGCAGCAACACGCTCGCACTTTCCAGCTGCACCTAGTTAAGATGACAGGGAGCTTCTGTGACTGCGGCAAATGCAAACCGCTGAAGTTTAAGGAAGACGCAATGAAAAGTACACATGTATGCAAACTCACCAAAACTCACAAACACTGGCGGCGAGAAGAGCAATAACTTGGTGAATGTTGAGCCCAATGAGCCTTACATCTAAAAATAGAGCAAGGGTGTTACTTTGGTGACGTCTCAAAACCGCTCCAATTGGTCCACCGTTTTTATGTTGTTAAATTGAAAAAAAAAGGACTGAGTGTGTTTATATCACCCCAATATGACGGTCTATACACTATACCTACACATATGTCTGTCCAAACAGCTTAAAAAGTAGATTTTTCTCCATAGGTGCGCTTTAATGTTTACCGCCTTTTTCTTTTTTCATATTTATTTTTTGTTGTCACTTGTCACTTTATGTACACTGGAAGCTTCTGTTGCCAAAACAAATTCCTTGTGTGTGTGTGAAGCACACTTGGCAATAAAACTGATTCTGAAGTCGCATGAAATGTTTAAAAAAAAAAGTTTGTTCTTTTCTGGACTTTGAACATCTCGAGACCATTAATGTCTATGTAAAATGAGAGCGCTCTCGGATTTCATCTAAAATATCCTAATTTGTGTTCTGAAGACAAACTAAAATCTCAGGGGATTGGAAAAAAGTGTGGATGAGTAATTAATAACCAAATTTTCTTTTTTAGGTGAACTAGCTCTATAGTTCATCACATTTAAATGCTGTAGTTGTTAATTTACCTAAATGTAAATGTGGTGGTCTTCCAGCGTGTGCCAGTTCTTGGCCAGATGTCAGGCCCCGACAGGTGGTTTTGGTGGAGGCCCGGGTCAACAGGCTCATCTGGCTCCCACCTATGCAGCTGTCAACGCGCTCTGCATCCTGGGCACGGAGGAGGCCTACAATGTCATCAACAGGTCTCATGTTTGCTCTGTATTATCACCTGTTTACCTCCAGGTGTTACGTTGATCATGTTGCCTCAACAGCTCATTTTGTTTGTCAGAGAGACGCTCCTGGACTTCCTGTATTCAGTGAAGCAGCCAGATGGCTCTTTTGTGATGCATATCGGTGGAGAGGTGGACGTCAGGTGAGTTTAGCATAGTCTGAAGGATCTTTACAACAGACATAACTCTCTTATTTCCCTGTGTTCTGATGGTAGCATTTTTCAAGAGTGATATTTTACTTAGAGATTAGTGCCAGAAACATTCATCATGTTTACCAAAGGGCAACAATAAATAAAGAAAAAAGTCACTTTGAGAAGCAATTAGTTTCCACAGGCTTTCATTCTCACTGTAATAAGTAATTATCAAGATGAATAGGTGGTGATCGTTGTGTGTCTGATCTAATAGAAGTGCATATTGTGCGGCTTCTGTGGCTTCACTCACAAATATCATCGCTCCCACCCTGTTTGATGGGACGCACAATTGGATTATCAGGTAAATTGTTCACATTTGCTTTAACACTTGCAAATTCTGTTATATTCAGATTGTTTACCTGAAGTAGTGTTATATTTTTATTTCTTGTATATATATTTTTAGCATTAATTGTATCTGATTTTGTAACTTTTTTTCATTACAAGTTTCAGTTTATTGGTCTTTTTATTTTAATGTTTTGATTTATTTTTATTATGGATGCTCCGATCAGGATTTTTGCAGCTGATACTGAGTACTGATTCAATTCATGTTTATTTCTATAGCGCTTTTACAATGTAGATTGTGTCAAAGCAGCTTAACATAGAAGTTCTAGTAAAATGAAACTGTGTCAGTCCAGTTTTCAGAGTTGAAGTTCAGTTTAGTTCAGTTCAGTGTGGTCTAAATTTCACTGTTGAAAGTTCAAACACTAAAGAGCAAATCAATCGATGCACAGCTCAACAAGTCCCCAACCAAGCAAGCCAGTGGCGCGGTACAAACTTGCCATTTTTCCCATCATGGTGCTTTCTGTATCGGCTGATCACCATGACAAGGAATCGGTACTCTGTATCGGCTGATACAGAGTACAAATTCTAATGCTTCAAGCTTTATAATGCATTTTCCTTCTAAGTGTGATACTTAAGTGGAGATCTTAACTTACCTAAGAGAATAAATGAAAGATGTTGCATAGAATACCTTAAACATGTCTCTTATAACCATTAAGTGTGGACATGTCATGGTCAGCTTTACAAAAAATAGTAAATAAAACAGCTTAAATTGGTAAGAAAAATGACCAACATGAGGGAAAAATAATTCAACATGTCTCAATCAAGAAAAAGTTTAAAGCACATTTTCATATGTTAAAATGCACACCTATGAATACATATTTGTTTATTGCAATAAGTAGATTACAAAAAGGTATACTATTAAATATTCAAGTTAAAAAATGAAATTTAACTTTTTTTTTCAGCCAGGTTTTTAGTGAACTTGCAATATTGTCAAAAACACAGAACATCACTGAGCCTCTCACAATTTATTCTCTTGCAAATTCACTCCCGTCTCCATGATTTACAGCCCTAATTTTATTTTTTTTTGTACTTCAACCTAAAGTATTCTAACTCTTTATTGGATGAAGAACCATGTATGCAGGGTCCCACACTACTTGAAGTACATGAATTTCAGACCAATGGATTCAAGGACTGAAAAGAACTTAAAACCAAACACAGGTCCTTAAAGTTGCTTGAATTCAATTTGAAAATAAATTTATGGTTTTATTGCAACAATTGTACTCAATTGTCAAAATATTTAAATCTTGTACAATAACACTAACAAATAATACACATTTTATTAATGTTTCAGAAAGTGTATTTGAACATTACCAGTTTTAAATTCATCTTATTTTATTAAAGTTCTTTGAACATGACTTTTTAAAACGGTCAAACCTTTTGAAAATTACTCTGACATTTTTATTAACTGTAAGTGAATTGTAAATACATTAAGGACTTTGTGGCCCTACATACGTCAGGGTATGAATTACAAAGGTGCTTGATTTAAAATTAATGGTAGGGTTTAATCGATACTAGATGATGCCATCGTCTACCAGCAATGGCCGTTAGACATCATGATGCTGAGCCGACATCGCAATCCTAATTTTAGCCAAAACCTCAGATACTGTTGATTGGTTGCTGTTTGTTGTGCACCTTTTTACCAACCAAGCTTGTTGACTATTATAACGACACAGATCACTCTGCCTATGCATGCCAGAGTCCCACGGAAAAAGTGATGGACAGGTGGTAATTTGTGTGTAACTTATCTTTATTTATTTATGATTTGGTTATGAGTAAAACAAAGACCATGCGGGTCAGGTAGGTGAAATGGTAGACTACAAATAAGTAATTCGTTATAAATTAATGAATTATTAATAAAAAATTTATTCACCATCGCCTATGATGACGATGCCATCGTCCATCGCAATGTTTCACGTTAGACATCGCACAATGCCAAATCACCCAATCCTAATTAATGGTGCTTTAAAAAGTCATTGAAAGTCCTTAAATCTGCTGTTTGTGAAATCATGGGAACCCAGTATATAGGAACATCATAGACATTGAACAAAATATATTTAGAATTTTTTTTATTATTAATACTCATGAAAGTTCAATAGTCTTATAATAATCACCAGAAACACTCCAGGGTTTGAGTATGTATTCAAGTATTTCAATGAGTGCCATATCAAGGGTTAACAATTTGTTGACAAAGAAAGGTTTCCAATTTTTCTGATTACTAAATGTATTACAAGTACATGTATTTTTCTCTCCTCTGGCCTTCAGCTGTCAGAACTGGGAGGGTGGTTTAGGTGGAGTACCGGGACTTGAAGCACACGGTGGATACACATTCTGTGGCACCGCTGCCCTCGTCATATTGGGCAAAGAACATATGCTGGATCTCAAAGCCTTGTTAGTAAGTCCTTTGTCTTGCCTTGTTTTCACCTTCTATTTAACCTGACTCTTCCTGTCCATTAGCGAGAATAAACTGAAGCTTATGAAATGCGTTAAAGGTCAGTCACGTGTTTCCTGAAGCGTCTCATTACTGGTTCCTCAGGGACACTAAACATGCTTGAATATATCATCATCCATGTGGAGCAATGTTGTAGATGCTTAGATCAGCAGACTTCGACATGAAGGGATTTTACAGTCCCAGTGCACAGGCGGATTTGTCTTAACGATAAGACAGCAGCACTAATGATCTTCCTATGCTGATACTTGTAAACCTGTAAATTGGAGGATTTTCTCTCTTTTTTTTTCCTTCGTTAGCGCTGGGTAACCAGCAGACAAATGCGTTTTGAAGGCGGATTTCAAGGCCGCTGTAACAAGCTGGTGGATGGATGTTACTCCTTCTGGCAAGCAGGGCTATTACCATTACTCCACAGGGCTCTTTTTAAAGAAGGTGAGCAGTCTAACTGAAGCATTTACAGAGTTAATTCACCAAAAATGAAAATTCTGTTAATAATTACCCACCCTCATGTCCTTTCAATCCCCTGAGACCTTAGTTCATCTTCTAAATACAAATTAAAATATTTTCACTGAAGTCCGAGAGCCTTCTGACCCTCCATAGACGGCAATGGTTGTGAGTCATTCAGTGTCCAGAAAAGGAACCCAAAAACATTCCATGTGACTTCAGTGGTGCAACTGTAGTCAAATGCAAAAAACTAAAATAATAAAAAAAGACTTGTTCGCCAATGTCTCCCATGTTAGATTAGGATGAGCATTTACTATAGGCAATATGACAAAGCTTGCATGTTGCTATCTCTAATGGTAATGTATCATACAAAAATTTTCTTGTAGCTTTGTCACATGGAATATTTTGTCAATGTTTTTATTTCCTTTTCTGGACTCTAAGGAGTCTAATGGAGGATGAGAGAGCTCCCATTTATCTTAAATATCTTAATTTGTGTTCTGAAGAAGGCCTCAGGGGTTTGGAACAACATAAAGTTGAGTAATTTATACATTTATAAGATTTTTGAGCGAACTACCTATTGTTTTTAGCATTTTTAAAGGATTTTTTTGTTAATTATAATATTTTGGTTTATTGTCATTAATAGATTTTACACTACAATCACCAGCTGTTGAGAGCAAGCCAATCATATTGATTGATTTGTTTAATTCGTTAAAATGATTTGTTCAAAATGGCAGATTTGTTTAGAAAGAAAGTCGATAAATCATTGGCTCACACTTGATTTGTTCAAAAACAGATTAATTCATGAACAAAGCATCACATGCAGTACGTTTACATGGAAATCGAATTAAGATGTGGAGTATGCTGATTTTAGTCCCATTATTGAAGTGCAGTACATGCATGTAAACACTTTAATCAAACTATTACCATTGTGTAGGTTTTTGGCGCATTTTGCAAAAGGATAGTCTACACACACACACACACACACACACACACACACACACACACACACACACAGCTGTTTCACATTATTCTCTATTATATATAGAGTCCATGGAGGACCACAGACATCGTGAAATGCTGAGGTTTTTTCCCCATACGCCTTGCGGTATCAAATTCCATTAAAACAACACTCTTCCAGCAGTTCATACTCGCATCCAATATCTTGTTTATCATGTGGGGCATGCATGAAATGTTCTTGAATGAAAGTGAAAGTGCCAAACTGCAGTTCAAGTCGACAGATTAATAATGAAACACCCGAAATTACATGAAACTCTGGAGGAAATGTGGATAGCGTGGTGACGCAATGACGTTAATCCAATTATGTGCTATAACATGTAAAACAGGATCATGAAAGGAACATTCAATAAGCAACTCATGTAAACACCTTAATCATATTATTGTCTTATTCAGAATAAAGCAAATAACTTGATTACTGATGTCCATGTAAACAGTCACTGTTGCTCTGATATTCATAAAAATTGAGCTCTGGCAAAACAGAATATCTAAAATGTAATAAACTTGACAGGTTCTAGTATGTTGAACTTTTCTATAAAATCAAGCTGCTTTTTGGTTTCTTGGAAATTACTTTTATTATATCACATTATTTTTATAGGTTTTAAAACTAAATATCTTTAGGCTCTCAATACATGTTTTTTCCCTTTGTGATGATAGCGACACTCTCTTACCATATTATTGTAGATATTGCACACTACATACCCAAGCCATGCTCAAAATAGCACAGGAGTATTTTTTTCTTTCTTGATGGCCACCATGGTTGATGTACAAGTGTTATAGTGTTTGTCCATTTACAAGTCTAGTTGTCGTACAATCTGGCAATAATGACACATTGTGATAGCTCTGATGGTGCCTGCATGTTCATGTAATTCTGGCTACCAACATGCATAATGGACTTTCTAATTTTCACAGTTTAAACCCAACATGTATATAAAGCACATGGGGTCTAGTGTTGGAATAAATACATGAATCAATTAAAATATTGATATGTTTATAGGAGACTCGACGCTGAGTGTGAGTAGCTGGATGTTTGAGAGAAATGCCCTGCAGGAATACATCCTCCTCTGCTGCCAGAATCCTGGTGGAGGCCTTCTGGACAAACCGGGCAAGTGAGTACTGCGCTTACAGTATACACACACACACACAAATGCATGCATGTATATTGTATTCTTACATTATATTCATTCAAACACTGCATATCTTTTCCAGTTGTTTGTGATTTAATGAATATATATTAGGAAAAATATTCTATATATGTGGTCAGCCTGGACCACAAAACCAGTCACAAGGGTCATTTTGGAAATTTATATTAGGTGTAATGTTTGTATAGGACAATATATGGTCAAGATACAACTATTTGAAAACCAAAACTATTTGACAGTCTGCATTTCAGCTGCTCTGGTTTGTTAGTGTCACCATAGAGATGTTTGCGCTCACACTCATAGCCACATAGGTCATCTAAGCTGAACTTTTTCCACAGTGCGAGAAACTGAATGTACACTATGATCACGATTTGCAGTCGCAACCACCTTGAAAATGCATGCAATAAACTTATTCATAACTACCAAATGACCTTTGCTTAAATACACAAAATTTAGACACACAATACGTGGTGCTTCTGATGATGTGTGACCAGAGTTGTTTAATCTCGAGCCCTGTCATACACACAGTTTGTTACAAGCAGACTCTGAGTATGATGAAATACTGACGGAGAACATTTGGGCTGACAACCCCATCTGAGCAGGCTCTCTCCGCTCCTTGTCAGGGATGCTCATTTTGATCAAATGTTTAATTTGTTAAATGTTTAAAATATAATTTAATCATATGAAATGTTTTTCTTTCCAAGCTATTTTGAAATGATTTGCTTTGTGAGGAAAGAAATCTGCTAGACATATCAGTCATTATTGTGTTTAGAAAGAAAAACATCAGTCACATAGAACAAGATAAAACTATCAGAAAATAAGTAGTCCTATCTAGAAGAGAATAATGCAAAGCTATACAATTAATAAACAAAATAATATTACAATGATGTATTAGAAGTATACAGTAGTGGGGCTGCACAATATATTGTTTCAGCATCGATATCGCAATGTATGCATTCGCAATAGTCACATCGCAGCATCTGCAATGTGGAGTTGGGATTATTATAGTTAATCAACAATGAAGAATGTAGAGTGTTATTTTACATTTGACATTACATTTGATTATTCAATAATAGGGCCAGGACAAAATATCAATGCTGATTTATTGTGATAATTCCACCAGTGATACATTATTGATGTAATCAAGTGTTGATATTTAATTTAAGCTACAAAAGATCTGAACTAATTCATCAGCCTTGCACTGCTACCATTTACCACTTAGGTGACAGTACATTTGGTGGTGCTTCTTCATAATGTCAGATCGAACACATATCAATCTTGCAATTTTACAATATTCACATGGTGTTAATAAAATACATATACATTTTTTTATGCATTTTTCCCTTCATTTACATATATCATGATATATTTTGGATGGTTTTCTAGTGATATATTGCTGATATTGTGATCTATTATAATAGGGGAAAGAATATAATAATATCGTATTGTATTACTGTACCTGAATATCTGACTACCTATTTAACTTTTATCTTTTGATCTTATTTATTTAGACTTATTTCTTTGATTCACTCCGCTACACAATTGTTCCAATCAATCGAAGGTAATGATTTTATTCCAAATAGAGCTATTCAAGTCACCTGCCAAAATTGTATTTGTATCGCCAGTGCGTAATTTGTAAATTGCGAAGTCGCGGAACAGATAGGGGTAATGGATCCAGCATGAAGAGGGTTAGGGGTTACGGAAGAAAGTTAAGAGTGGGGCAGGAGTGCGTTTGAGAATGGGACTGGTAAAATAAGGTGCTGGATCAGATTTCAGAGGTGCCGGATCAGGACCCAGCTTGTTCCGGCACAAATTAAGCCCTGCATATTGCAATAAAAATTACAGAAAGAAAAAAAAATATATATATATCGCAATGTCAGATTTGTCCTGTATCGTGCAGTCCTATACAGTAGTCAACATTCGAAGTAAATACATTTTTTTTTTCACATTTTTGGCAAATAAGACACAACAAGGGGGGTACAACAAGTTTTCAGCCATAAGTAGTGTTTACTTTATGTAATTATTGGCTTTTTTTTTTATATTTAAAACTTAGTCTATGTCTTTTTATCTTAGCTGGTTTAGGCTTGTCCTAAATAAACCAATATGACACTAAAACGTGAGGCAAAACACTGTCTTAACGTAT
This sequence comes from Danio tinwini, assembly GCA_903798205.1. Taxonomy (NCBI): domain Eukaryota; kingdom Metazoa; phylum Chordata; class Actinopteri; order Cypriniformes; family Danionidae; genus Danio; species Danio tinwini. Next base: position 11,287,865 of record CAIGQZ010035027.1, read on the forward strand.
AAATGCATCATGCCGTTTCCATCAACTGTTTTTTTATGAGCATATCAAAAATGCACATAAAAATAGGTGGATGGAAACAGCAAGATGTGCATAAAAACGTATTTGTGTAACCGAGTAAACTTTTTGTTCCATAAGAAAAGATGCGCACCTCAATTGTCGTAGTACAAGCATGGGTGTTGTTGAGTAGTTTTTGGACAACTGATGAATCCATGATTGATCCACTTCAGGTGTTGACACTTTTTTTTTGGCTATTGTGAAATGAGGGGAAAAAGACCGTGGAAAATTGCATGTTGTTAATTCAGCTTGAAACAACTGTGATGTTTATTTTATGTTTATGGATGTTGTTATTATTATTATTAATAATAATAATAATAATAATAGTTTATAGAAAATCAGCAAAAATCTCTATCTAAAGAATTGGATTCGGTCAAGAAAATTGTAATCGGTGCAACGTGCATCTCAAATTTTTGCCGTAAAATAAAAATGTGTAATTTTGACTCGCGAGCAATTTTAGCATTATGGATGTGACATTTGCAGTAAAAACTCAACATAAATTCACATAGAAAGTATTCACCTTATTCTTCATGTACAAGCGGGCGCAGCCATTCGAATGTTTTTGACTCAAGACTTCCGTTCTCATTCACTTCCTTTCATTTTTAGACATTAAAAACAGCCCGTTATGCTGCTTGATGTTGCAAACTGATATTTTCTTATTATATTATTCTACTTGGTCTGTAGTCATGCAAACACTTGTTTGTAGAGCAAGTAGTTTGACCATTTTCTGCCTTTTAGTATTCCTAGTCATTTCTCCCATAGGCGACTGAATCGGAAGTTCTAAAACAATCGCAAAAACGAGTGCACTTCCGAATTGAAGAATAAGGTCAATATGTTAACACATCATTTAAATATATTAAAACATCTGTTTATATTTTACAGAATAACACACCACGAGTTAAGGGACCAGACAAATAGTCATCTGTAAACTTGTTTTGTACTTTAAATAAGGGAAATAAACATGCGATATTGATGTGACCAAAAAAAGGCTGCGAGTTTCCAGTATACAACATACTGTGTAGAAATTCTGTGAATTAAGTTGCACAACCCAAAAGAAATAATTTTATTTAATTTTACATTTTTTGCATTTATGAATTTATACTTAATTTTTTTCATGGCAAGGTTGACGTTTGCATAGAATTGCTCTCCTTCAATGTATTTTTTTGCAATTCCCACAAATGGATGTGTGCCTCATGAGACAGATTTTGTGGTCCAGGATCACATATATTTAATAAAAACAAATAATAAATCACAAACCAACTCAAAGTATTGTATAGTCTGAACACAATCAAAGTCTAAATGATTATTTAGTAAATCTGTATTTAAATTTCTTTATAACTTTAATTCTCAAATCACAAATAACTGTAAGGAATTATTTAATGAACTTTATCATTTGAATTAAGATGAAAAAAAGAGAGTTACCTTGGGATTTTGTCTTTTTACTAACTGTAAAGGCTGAACCAAACTTTCCTAACAAATCACTGATTCCCCACAGGTCTAGAGATTTCTACCACACAAGCTACTGTCTAAGCGGACTCTCAGTAGCACAGCATTTTGGAAACAAAGACCTCCACAATGAGTTGATCCTAGGTCGAGATGAGAACAGACTGGTAAGTCATGCTTACAATTTATTTGAACCCATTTGTGTGAGCATGAAGTACCATCACAAGTAAATATTCTCATTTTTCATCTCCTTCAGGCACCAACTCATCCAGTTTACAACATCTGCCCGGAGAAGGTTGCCCGTGCCGTTGAGTATTTCCACCGGTTGCCCGTCCCAATTCAGACAGGAGCTACGCCAAGTGCGATGGACCAGTCATAGACTTTATCTCTTTTTCTACCGTAAACATATTTGGGGATTTGAGCTAGCTTAAACTGTGCAGAGGAATCTTCTGTAAATGCTGTAGCCAAATGTCCTTTGCTGATGTGTACAGCGTCTACAGATGGAGAAACATTTTGAGGCCTGAACTGCTGCAGCTTCAGCATGAGGTTATGGATTTTAGCCAGGATAAACAGTAGAGACTGACTAGGCAAGGTGTTATTTCATGCACCAGTCATTGATTGATATTTTATTGCACATGCCAGCTTATTTTGGGCAAAATGTTTCCAGAGTGCATGTGGCAGTGGGTTCTGGACAGAAATAAAGACTTGGATGGAAATGTGTTTTATTTCTTGGTCACATTGTTGGCTGTTTATTTTTGGACTTTATTCTATTATCTCTAATTAATGAGTGCTCTTTGGCAAATAAGACTGAAAAATTACATGGTAACTGCTAGATATTTGAATATAGTAGTTTGGGGGTAGTTTTCAGCCATAAGTAGTGTTTACTTTATGTAATTATTGGCTTTTTTTATATTTAAAACTTAGTCTATGTCTTTTTATCTTAGCTGGT
>CAIGQZ010035027.1:11290320-11314392 GCA_903798205.1 Danio tinwini
ACGTATTTGTGTAACCGAGTAAACTTTTTATTCCATAAGAAAAGATGTGCATAAACTACAATGGAAACACTTACCGAACAAATTCCAGTATGTGCGTTAAAAAAAGGTCATGTGATTTTGTTATAAGAGATCATGTGATGATAAAAATGTGTGTAAATGGACAAACCAGCAGGCTGAGCACATTGTAAAACATCTGAAATGTTGTTTTGGTCATTCTAAAATGCCAGTATTAGTGTTGTTACATTATTAATTACCTCCACAACTGTCAAGAACATCTGTGCTTCGCGTCTCATGCCTTCAAACGCCACCATGCGTTCATAGCGCTTAGATATTGTCTTCTGAGGTGCAAGTTATTTATTAAGTACAAGATTTATGCAGCTTCTTCTACTGCAGGAAATTCCATTTGTACTGTTGATATTTGGCACCAGTTTATTTAGGAAGTGACCATTTTGTTCTCTTTGACCCATTGGATTGAATCGCTGCTTTATTCGCGCGTCTTTTAAATACAATATTTCAATTTTGCGCATGAAGCCGCATTTTTGGATGAAAACATAGCTACTGAATCCCTAATTATTCATAATGATTCAAATGATTCATTCAAAAGCAAATTATTTTCAGGAGATCAACAAATATTCAGTTCTTCCCTTGTTTGGAAGTATTTTCCATGTTGAAAATAGAAAAACAAGAAGTCATTGCTTTAGTACAAACAAAAATCCTGGATTTGTTACACCATTCATAGTTGTAACCATAGACTGTAAAAGATATGGATGTAGTATCCGTGATGTCACCCATAGGTTTCTGAAGAACGCAAAAGAAGCTACAAATAGACGCAGCCAAGCGTGGCCATTTTGTTTGCGCGTCATCACACTGACCAGGGGATACCAAACAAGGGGAAATAGGTGGAGCATGAGCAGAGCTACAGACGCCTGCTAGCATTTTGCTTAGACAGGATCTTCTTTGCGAGAAACGCTTAGTACTTCATTACCTGCGACTTATTTGTGTACTGACTACATGTGCTTGGTTGTACACTATTTCAATAAAGTGTGTAAACTTTTAAAAACATTGTTGTAATAGATTGAGACACTAGACATTGTTCTTATGACGTTTTTCTTCAGGAGGAAAATGCAAGTTACTTCAAATATAGTCTGTGCTAGGAAATGCAAGGCAATTTATGAAATCCAGGCATATCTGATACGTTGCCATACAGTGTTGACTGTTTTAGCTTACAGCTAATCAATCTGTCAGATTCTGGAGTGCATTCAAGTTCTAAAGAACATTATAAATGATAAATTATCTTAAATGAAATGAATACATTTATAGAGATGGTATAAGTATATAATTTCACTCACCTGGGAAATGGAGGCCATGTGAATGGTCACAGCATGCCATTTAATCTGATAATGGTAGGAAATAATTCCAAAAAGCAACTGACTGTGTAAAGCCACAGAAAACAAAACATAAATACCATGTATATGCAGAGTTCAGCGGATAATCAGCCGGAGTCAGCTGAGGTGAAGTGACAGCGAACAGCAAGACCTAGCTGTCACTCAAGTGGCCACGCCCTTAATAATGCACTTAATATAAACGAAACAGATGAGTTATAAAAAAAAAATTCACTCCCCTCACAGCTATATAAACCAAAATCATTCTTTGTACCAGGCTGTAAACCTTTTTTCTGCTGTAAAGTTGGCCATTTTAACAGTGGGCTCCATAGAAATCTGCTCTATTATGGAGCCAGGACTAGCGGAATTTCAGTTACTTCCATATTTGCTTCACGAGAGAGATCGGGAGGTTGCGGCTTGATTGTTACATGGTAATTGTTGTAAACTGTGGTTATGAGTGGAAATTTTATACACCAAAAAACATTTAATATACAACTATTGTATTGTTTCCATGTCACTTCTCCATGTGTTTGGTTGTAAAAAACAAAGTTGTCTGCAATTTTTCCTTTTTAACAGTCAAGCAGTGTGAAACCCTGTCGCCGATCCATCCTACAGTGTAAACAGCACCGACAGAACACTACCCCAGATAGTTGTGCAGTGTAAAAAAATTGTGACGCAACTACTTTGAAAATCGTGCAGTCTGAACTCGGCAATGGGGAACTTTGTCTGAATTGTTACTAGGCATGGGAGGATACATTTGCTTAATAGATTTCATATTCAGATTTTAAATAGAAAAAGGTTTAAGGTGGTCTGGAAAAGTCAAGGTTTTAAAACTGCTAAAACCTTTTTTGTTATTCCGTCCCTGCGGTATATGCAAGTTTTTTGGTTTTGTTTTACGTGAAGTTTCATTAACTAATTTTGAGAGGAGCACGTAATAGAGCATCTCCTCCTTTTCCTCCCTTTTCTAAGGGGAGCTCTCAAGACCTTCCTGATCTAGGACCCCCTTATATGCTTATTGACCAGACAGGAGCCCTGTGGTCTGTTCTTCATACCTTGCTTAAATGATCCAAGATGATTTTGCAGATACTGAATCTTTTGATTTAGACAAAAACTACTGGTGAGCCCACACGATTCAGCAAACATTTGAAAAACATCCAATCAGATTATGGACCTGAACAGTGCTGCGGTTTACATTTTATCCAACAAAACGTTTTTGTTTTTTTTTAATCCAGATATTTTTTAATTACTTATTTTAGAGTAATAATCACAATACTATATTTTATCCAAGGTTGCCGTCAGAATCTTATAATGGCGCATGCCATAAAAACCTGAACTGTTGCAAAACATTTTGATTTCCCTAACGTTAGCATGCTTCCAAGGCCTACTTATATTCTCAATGTTAAATTATAATTCATTACTCACCGTTTCAAACCACTGAGATCTTCGTTCATCTTCGGAACACAAGTTTTAGACGTTTTAGAAGACATGTGAGAGCTCCTTCATCCTCCATCAACAGCAAGGTCAAAGTCCAAAAAAACACAAAAAAAAAACAGACCGAACTATTATCAAGCTACGAGAATACTTTTGTGCGCACATGAAACAAAAATAAAGACATTCATATAAGTTTGCTCTCCATAAGTTGTCATAAGTTGTGCGTCGGTTCGTGTATCGTGCTTGGCCGCTCTTCTAACGTATTACTTCGGATGAGCGCCGTTTCAAACAGGAAGTCGCGCGCTGGCATCCGGGAAAATACATCACAGCACTGATAAGTAAAAACTACAATCGCAGTATTATCGCTGATGATAAACATCACACACCAGCATTAAGCAAGTCATTATTTCATTAACATGCTGGCATCAAAACAAAATAGCTTTACATTGTAGGCTACATTCAAATAACTTATTCCAAAAATAAAGTTCTGTCACTATGAGTCTAGATAGGATACAGCTGCGGACACGCACACCAATATAGTATCGTTTTTGTAACAGTATAACAATGATTCATATTTTTACAGTTTAGGGCTGGGGTAGGTGTTAATAAAATACAATTTACTGAGTAATTTAATAAATAACAAACAATACTCGGTACAATTACTGTTTTGACATTACTGCAATAATTTGGTTGGGGTAGACATTAATAAAATACAATTAATGGGAAATTTAATAAATAATATGAACAATACTCATAGTTAATCAGCTATACTAAAAAAAGAGGACTCCAGATCCAGACCTGTTTTTACATTACTGTGACGATTGGGTTTAAGGTTGGTGTAAACGTCAATAAAATACAGTAAATGGGAAATTTAATAAATAATATAAATAACTGTCGTTAACTTCCAGCTACAACCATATCTGATCTAGCAACAACCTTTTTTCAAGTCTTTTGAAACATATGACTGTTTTGTTTTGCAGAACTGCTAATGAAACTAAAAGCAGCAATAAGATTACAAAAGCAACATTGAATAATTCATAAAATTTTTCCATGTTTGGAATAAGTACAATCCTGATAAGTTCTCTCTTGATAAGAATGTTTAAAAATATGGCAATACTTTCAATTTAATTTTCCTTTCCAGAGTTCACACTTTTTTTATATATATATATATATATATTTTTTTTTTGACATATTAGATTTGGCATGCTATCCCAGGAGAGACCCCTGAGCTCGGAGATAACTGGGCCCAAGGCTTAAAAAGCTCCCCAGGTAAAGGAAAAAAGGTGTGTGTGTTTGGGGGGGTGATTCTTCAAAAAACAATGATAAGGGAGTAAAGATAGATGAGCTATTTTTAGCGAGTTTGGAACAATTCAAATGGTTTACTTACGATTACAGATGAGAAACCAGCCACTGTCAATCATATCACGTGCTCCACTAGATGTTATTTATTATTAGTGAAACTTAATTTATTTCTTACAAAATGAATTCAAATAACTTGGATTACCGTTCATGTATTCAATGTTCAATTCAGTCACATGAAAGTTACAAAAGTCACATGCGATTACCTGTGAAGTAGGGCTATTATATCGAATCGTGGTAATTTGTCAATAACAATGATAAGCTCTGGACTTTTTTACTCTATGTTGATCTATGAGCCAATCACACAGAAGAAAATGTACAACAATGGGAATCTAGAAGTGTGTTGGTATTAGAGATCTACGAAAATAGGTTATGCTATTTAATGGACCCCCTCCTTTTTGTGGCTTCAGTCATTGTTGGGCTACTTTTACATTTTAAAGCATTAACAACTGATATCGCAATATATATATATATATCATTATTGTTCAATATGGAAAATCATTTCTAAATGACTGAAAACCACTGGTATACAGGAAGTACACAGCATATGTAAAGGATAAAATAGTTTTATTTATATTCTCAATGTAAAGGTAGGCCTCAACTTGCAAGACAACTGTTGGCAGTATGTACAACATACCTGTAATTTCCATGGAATGGAATCAGACAAAGAAAGACCTACTCTGTTCTACTAATGTCCTAAGAGGAAAATATGGTAAAAGATATACACACGCGCGCACGCACGCACACACACACATCTCCTAGACACTCAAAATGCAACTTTCGCAGTGTGCAGCAGTCAAATTTCCAATGAACATTTAGAACATTTACCTTTAAAAGTCACGACATGAATCTACTCTTTCCATATTGACTATCTTTGTGGAGGGGAAACATTATTTGGAACGTTTATATTCCCAATATGGAGTGAAATACATAAAATACATGTTTGGGAGGCTCAGATGACAGATGCAATATATATGTTTCATCATCACTTTTTAAACCCTTTTTTTTTTTTTTTAGAAAGAAAAAAAATCTTTTTTCCCCCAACCTGTAAACTTCACTACATCAGGCTAAAACAACAAATACAACACAAGCTCAGCAGCCTTCCCAAAAAGCATGTTGATTTTCTTTTTTTGTTAGTTTTTTTTTTAGATAAGGGATTTTATCGATAACGTCAAAATGTATCACTCATCCCATAGGTCTAACAAGGGGGTACATTGATAGATGCTTCAAAAACATTCCTTTATGGAAAAAGTAACAAATATTTAGAAAGGCAAATCACTCAGGACAATTTATCTAAGGGTAGGTTCTAAGCAGGCTTTAAGATATTCAACAAAAACGTATATTTTAGCAGTGCTAGGAGTTGTACGCCTCATTCGCCCTCTGGGATTTCAACCTGGAGGGATTGTAGACAAGGGTACAAAAACCAAAACAAAACAAAAAAAACAAAGCATCAAGTCCTTAAGTTGCAAAGCTGCCTCATTTTGGGTTTAAAATCATCGTTTGTTGTTGCGTGTGCCAGGACGCAAGATGGACGAACACAGTCGAAGAGGGAGAGAGAGTAAAAACAAGCCATGTTTTCTCCTCCTTTAGCGGACGCCCCTCACTCTCAAGTTACTTCAGGCGTGGAATCGACATTCACTGAAAGAGATTGATCATCAAGGTGGTTTGGGGAGATTGAGGTACACAAAATACAACATGAAACAGGCCATTGCTGTGACTCTCTCTCCCATCAGAGGAGAACTTTGTGGATCCAGGGTTTAGCTATCCTCCGGGCGGTGCTTCTTCCGGGTGCGCTGTTCCTCCGGCTCAGACTCGGAGCTTGAATCAGACCCGCCGTCAAAGGCCGACACTGCGCTGCCCTTGGGGTTGGTGTACAGGCTGCTGTCTGAAGATGAGTAGTTGGCCTGAAGCTGCGTGGTCCCTTTGACTTTCTCCAGTGCCCGTACTGGAAATTAAACAGACGGCATGTTTTGGATGTGGCACGAGGGAACAGCAACAGCACCAATCAGCAAAATGCTCAACAAAGGCAAGGAATTACACATACCTTGTTGCTCCAGCAGGGCGTTCTGCCTCTTCAGGTCGTCAATGTCCTGCTGGTGCGTGTGGTTTTTCCGTCGCATGTACTGGATGTATTCTGTGGCTTTGTCTAGGATTTGAGCTCGGGATGCCTGTTTGATAGATTGCTGTCAGCAACAAATGAAAAACTAGAATTTGACGCACGGAATGCAGTTTTATTGCACACACATGAACCTTAAAGTCATTTCATTCAAATAATCACAACTGAAAGCACACAACTTGAGGGGATAGTTCATTCAAAAATCTTACATTTTTGTTTTTATGTCTGGTTATAAATATTCTTTCAACTCTCTCTATTTTTTTAGAGCATAGGTCTCAAACTATTAGTGGAGGGCCTTAGCTCTGCACAGTTTTGCTCCAACCCTGATCAAACACAGCTGATCCAACTAATGAAGGTGTTCATGACTCTTTTGAACATTTGTATTAGCTGTTTGATAGGGTTGGAGTAAACTTGTGCAGAGCTGTGGCCCTTCAGGAATTGAGTTTGAGACCTGTTTTAGAGGTTTAACAAAAGCAGCAAGGTTTGGAACAACCCAAGGGTGAACAAAGGGCGAGTACATTTCTATTTTTGGATGAACTTTCCCCTAAACTCTGTTATAATATACAATAATACAAAACAATTACAATCAAATTTAAATAAAAAAATAAAAACCTTAACATTTAATTTGCTAATTTAAATTAATTTAATTTATGCATCTCATTATAAATGTACAGTATTCATTTTGACAATAGCTTTAAAATCCAAGTCATTAGTGTTTATAAATATAAACCACACCAACAGCAAGACTACCTTAATCTACATGTAAAAATGGAGCACAGTTAAACATCCAATCATCAAGCAATCAAGCAAAAAAGCTATATAACATTAAAACATTGTATAACCAGCAATACTCAATTTTATCACCACCATTATAAATCACACAGCTTCCCCATCCGTAAGTCACTCTGGATAAAATGTCTCATGAATACAAGTAAATTACTATCAGCTGACAACCAATACGCAAGCGTCCTTACTCTTATGACTTGAGTCACATTTTTATAGACTAAAATCTAACTCAAACCTGGCACTTTTGCATAAACAGCATAAATAGACATTGCTCTTAAGGGTCAAACAACAAGACTCTTAAACCCTCTGTTTCAGACATGAGACACAAAAGGAAGGAGAAACCGCATTTCCCCCTGTAATGGCTTCCTGGCACCACGCCTGTACTTGGATCACATCAATCAGTCTGAATCTACTGTGCACTTAATTCTCCTAACACTTTTCACTCACACCTCCACTCAACTTCAATCATCTTGGAAATGCCAGATTAACCATGTCGTGAAAGCTTTAACTAGTCAAAAATTCAACCATTTCAGCATAAAACAATAGACATTTCATTGTCAAGCAGCACACAAAACAAACATCCTTTATGTCTACTTGTGTTCCTCATGCTTTTACCAATGACATTCACCAACCTTTTCCCCTTGCAAGGCGGGAACGGAATCCCGAAGGCTGTGAAAGCTGTCTTTGATGTGGTCCCTACGTTTGCGCTCCAGCGCATTGTGGTGTGCCCGTTTGTCTGCCTGCAATGAGAGAATCACAGCGGCTTCAGCCTCTTTACTTGTCATAGTGCCATCTGCTAATAGTGTTAATAAGGAAACATTTACAATTACAAACATTTATAATTTTGTAATAGAATTTTAAATCTCAAAAACTATAATTCTTTTTTTTTGTCGACTTAAAGGCCAAACGTCTAGCTACTTTGTGTTTACATAGTCTATTTGATGAGAATTTTATCATTATCACAGTAAACAATACATGCAACAAGCCAATTATTCTGAGTGAGAACACAATGTAAATTCAGTGTGAAGTTTTTAAAATGTCTACTTACCACTAACATTTCAGCACTGTTGAGCAGATACTTAAACAATGATTGGGCAGTGTGTTCACGTGCTGACCACACTGGGCAAAAATGACTGTGATTGGCCGTCATTAGTTCACCATTCTTCACTGAGTGCAAACACAGATACAGGGACACTGGAGCATTTCAAAGCAGCGTCAATCAACTCGTCTGTCTATGAGCTGACATACAAGCAATCCGCTGATAGATCGGCTGATCTTTGCAGCTTTGAATCACTCCAATGTCCCTGCATCTGTGTTTGCACTTGGTAAACAGGTGACCTTCATGGCCAATCACCAATGTTTAAGTACGCACTCAATGTTAGCAAGAAAATGGACGTTTTTAAAATTTCAGTACTGATTTGTACAGAAATTTCAGTATCATGACAAAAATAGTGCGCGCATGCACTTTGAATGATTTTTGCATTACTTTGCTTCAGGCTAGTTGAGTTGGGGGGAAAAAGGAAGAATATGGAACAAGAACAATTAAAGTCGCTTTTCCACTGCCTGGTACACTACAGTTTGGCACAGCTCGGCTCAGTTTGCATTTCTACTGCAGTTCAGTACCGCTTAAAGCAGTGGGTGGTATTATTGCTATAGTTGCGCCACCTATACTGCCATGGCTTTCTGAAAAACGTTTTCATTCCGTGTCCCACCCTGCTGAACCTGTTGCTCTATTACTAATGAGAGGAACATATGAATCGATTTAATAGACCAGGATGCTGCCATTTCAGGTTTTTTTATTACAGTGGTAAAAACATTTTAGTAAAGTGAATCAACAATACAGCAGTGGCTGCTACTGACTGTTTAATTATAGCAGGTCTAAAGTCTCATAACAAATCCAATGATGTTGGTAGTGATTACTCTTGGACCAATCAGTGATCCGCAGTGTGTATGCATCATGTTTTGGTTACAGCACGCTCTCTTGAAGTTAGAACAAAACAAATGACCATGTATGGAACTAGGGATGGGCATTTCTGACCATTCTTCATTTCGATTAATGCACAGGTTTGACAAACGAGTAGTCGATTAATCGGGGCGGGGCTTTAATTCAATAAAAAAATAGAAAATACATGCCGCTTATCTACTGTGAAACCGGAGTAACTTTTATGCAGAGGTGTCGGCACGCAGCGAGCTTTGCAAGTCGACAAAACTTATAAGTATTATATGTTTTATATGTACTTATAAACTTATAAGTTATAATATGATGATCTTATTTTGACTATATGGCTATGAAGCAGAAAGGAGAGATGATGAATCAGGGAGGTAAGACTTAATAATAATTAATAATTACATTAAATATTTTTTTGTATTCTAATTGTCTTTAATATTCAAGCAAAAGATTTCTTAAGAGATCTTAGCATATCACTCCAGTTGTCTAAATGTTTTCCAGTTACATTTAGGATTGATTTCTGTTATTTATTTAGAATAATAATTGTATAATATTAAAAATAATAATAATAATTTTATTTCTCAGTACATTTCTAAAAGCAGGTGGTTCGCCCAGAGTGGAATTTAAACTAGAACCGCCACTGATGTGAGGCTACATGACGCATTGTAAATAAAATGAATCATAAAGCCTAGAAACACAATATGAAAATGTTATATTACAAATTGTGTTTATCTACACAAAATGCATGTGAGCTTGAACTACATGCCAACCAGAAAGTGGATGTGGTTCGCAGGGTGCTTTAAAACAATGGCAACTGAAACCGCGCAGAAAAAAGAAACCAAATTTATTTTACAGTATTATCCCCTTCAATATGTATCTTATTATTTCTATAAATATTTTGGATCCGTTTTTAAAACTATTCTATATTGTTGATAACAACAATAAACACACATATGATAGCCTACTCTGCAGTTCAGTTATTTTATTCAACTGACATTTTTCCCAAAACAATATTTTACTTCAGCAGCACCACAACAGATGTAGATCAAAAAGGTTTTTATTTAATTGTAAAAGGTTCGCAAAAATAAAGTTTCACCAAAACTTAACCAAACGGCTGTTAAGTAGCACATAGCCTAACTAAAATTATAGAATAATTTGGCTGCGTAAACAATTAAAATAGCCTGAATATTTTTTTACCATAGCTATAAAACTTAAAGATTAGGTAAAATATCATTTCTTTCAAAATGATCAGTCGGTGGAAGTAAATAAAATAAAGCCAGCCTAATTTAACTATGCTGCTTACACTTAAAACAAAAACAGCCAGAATATTTTACCATGCGTGGCTAATGAAACTTTACACAAGGAAGGACTACATATTTTTATTCAAAAAGATCAGTCGGTCTACATGCTCCGACGAAAGCAGAGTGCGACATTTATTTACAATTAGACCAGCGGAAGAAAAAAGGCGCTCAGCAGGCACAGAGGTTGCAGGAACAGCCAGGTACCAATGGGTAAGGCTGCTTAGCCTTGCATATCGAGACTCATTTACTTTGCACCACAATAAAGGATCCGGGTTTAGATAGATGCATGGCTCCCTGAAGTAGCTTTTGATTTTGGTGTCATCCGGTGAAACATTACTCATGCCGTAGGCTAGTCCTCCCCGAAAAGATTGTCAAGACACAGCGCACATGACAGCTGAAAGTATCACACACCAGACCTGTACATTCGCATGGTATTTAAAATGAAACTTTTCAGATGGATCTCTGTGGCGCGGCAAAAAAATGAACAGTGTCCTGAGCAGTGCTGGGCACCGCTGTGTATGTTTAGAATTCTGAAATTCTCTGCGTGGCGCGACGCATCACTTCTGGTGTGTGACCCTATAGATCTGCTCTCAGGTCTTGTCTAGACCGCAACTCCCTGCAGCCATAACCAATCTAATATCAAACTACCACCCAAATACCAGCATAAATAATCAGAAAGATTGAAAGTAATTTTCATGCTTAATCGTCGCTGATGGGTTCGATTAATCGATTGATCGAATAATCGTGCACATCCCTATATGGAACACAGTGAAAAAGCCCTCAAAAAGTGAGCCGTACTGAACCGAATTGTGCCATACAATGCAGTTCAGACTGGAGAAAAATAATAATAATTGGATGCCTGTTGACAAGTGCATGCATTAGAGACTTTTTAATTATGCGCAACTGATTTAAATGGGTACAAATCATTTTTAATTGCTCAAAACCCTGCAAACACTGGACAAGCATAAATTTCCACACAAATGCATGTGTTCTTGTGTTTAAGGATGCCACAAAAATAACATATACTCTGAAAGGCTGTAAATGATTGTACATGAACACCAACATATCCATAAAAAAATAAAGTATCCTATTTCCTTAAGTATGTATGAATACCTAAAGAAGATTAAGAAAATAGTTGCATGGTTTCCGTTTCCCCCAACTTATTCTGTTTGCCAGGACACCTTATTTATTTGTAATTGATAATAATTTTGTTCATTCCAGATGGTGACGTCAATTAAAACATCTTCTATAAGACAATAACAAAAAAAAAAGATCTTAACCACTTAAGGTCTTGTTGGAGAAGAGAAAAACAACTGGTCCACTGGAGTCCAATGTCACTGGGTTTGGCTAGGACACTGTTATTACATAAAGGCACAGCTGTAAAACCTGTTTCGAATCCAGTGACTCATTAACAAGTGCCTCTTTTGCATTTCATGGAAAAAGAGACAAAACGAAAGCATGTATCTTAATGCTGATATGCCACCAGACAGCACAAAGACATTCCAGTGTGTATGTGGCACCTGAAAGCTTGAGGTGTGGCCAGAGCAATACTGGCAGATCCAGGCTGTTTATCTGATGTCTAAAAGGATACACTGTACACCGCCAGTGTCAGGATTGAGTTACATGCATGTGAGGTGGCCACCAATTGCTCAACACTTAAAGAGCTATTCTGCACGCAAGTATAAGAAAACTCACGTGGCAGCAACCCCCTAATTCTATAACATAAAGAGCATGAAGGACTACAAATTATATAAGAGTCAAAACGAACGAAAAGGTCTACTGTCGAAAAAAAGCTTTCTCTGAATAAAGCACAACATGCGCTCCTGTTGTCTTATGATCTCAACATCCTGATAAAAAAAATATTTCCTCCCAGCACAAAAAGAAGAGGGAGATAAACAGGACTTTGGGGACATTGCAGACCTTGTGTCTCCAGTCGACCCAATGAAAACTCAAGGCCTGTAAAAATAAGCCCGCTTTGTGACAAGTGCTATTTTAAAGGTCTCGCTGTGAACCCCTTTCAAAGACAGACCTGTCGCAATTTTAGGTGATACTTCAATTGAAAATTCACTTGTTTACCCTAATGTTGTTCAAAACCTGTATGACTTTTGAATGTAAAACACAAATCAAGCCTTTTGGTCCATACAGTGAATGTCACTGAAGTCTGATGCCAATCTGGATTGCATTAACTTTCATTGTGTGGGCAAAAATTGTTATTCATAACATCATTTTTTGTTCCACAGACGAAAAAGCCATATGGGTTAGGACAACAGGAATGGGAGTAAACATTTACTCACTCTTTAAGAGTGAGAAATTTCTCACTCTTAAACAAAAATATTTTTTCAAGTTGGGAGGTCAAAAACACAGATGCAAATAAATAGACTAAATTTACTCTTTTTGCAGAGTTTATAAGTAATAGAGTCTGTCAACCTTAGGTAAAGGGACCTACAGGCCCATTTCCAAGAGCATTACAGGCAAATGGTAATATAAACAGGCTGCAAATCAACATTTAAATTACCTCAGTGTACAACTTACACATTTTAGCAGAAAACTGACTGTGGTCTTATTCCAGAAAATGAAGCTAAATCTAATTTTCTGAAAGCAACGCTGATATGTTTTGTAAAAATATATAAAAAAACAAAAGACTTATGACCTTTTGATGGTCAATTGCTAAATTTACACTGCATTTTATGCTGTGCCCAGTATCTCAGAGACATTTAACAGTTTCATCTGTGAAGCTCATTTAATCTTTGCAATTATCAGTTTTTTGGATAAGCTACTCTGTGCCACCACTATATTTCTACACCAAATGTTTCTCTTTAATGAAATTTAATAAAGATAATCTGTAGATTATTGCACTTAAATTGGGCATCTGGATTGTGTGATGTCATAAAAAAGGGATGGTTTCTAGGGTTTTCTTTGCTGTTGTTTGTGTTGTTTTTTAAAGGCCATTGAAAATGGATGATTAATGTAAGGAAAGCTTGACAATTCAACTTCCCTCAAAATTCACTGATCAGACTGGAAATTTTAGTAATTAAAAACCCATTAAATGAATTAATACTGCATCATGAACTCAGTTTGTTCCTAACTTTTACCACAATGTTTCTGCAGGTTTATGAAGGTCATTTTTAATACTTTGACCAAATAAAAAATATATATATTTTAAAAAGACAATATGTGACCCTGTAACACAAAACTAGTAACGAGTCTTAGTTTTTGGGAATTGAGATTAATGCATTATCTCAAAGCTAAATAAATAAGTTGTTCATTGTTGTATACTTTGTTCGGGTAATACAATATTTGCCCTGGGGGTTAAAAATTTGAGTTTCAAGTTTCATGCACATTACTTTTAAAAAATTGAGTTTTGATTATGGTACATTTACTTAGTGTTATAATAAATTTTACAATAAAATAAATATTTACATTGTACATTTATTATGTACCCATATAATGATATTGACATGCAACATAAGACTGGGTTTGTGTTGCAGGATCACATAAGTCAACTCAACATGTTCTATAAATTGACAGTGAACATAATTTGAAAATACAGATTTCAATTACAACAATCATTTCACAAAACAAAACAAAAAAAATGTATAACTAGCCATCCAATAACCAGACTATATATGTTCTGATCACACTGTTAAAAGTAATGTGAAGTTTAACCTCAGTATTGTTGTCTTGTTTTGCAGATAAAATATGGAAAGATCCTTAAACTAAGATATATATTAACTTAAGCAAAATGACAAACAAACAAAATGAAGTGAGCTTATAATTAAAACAACAAACATCTGTCATTGGCCTCAAAAAACCAACTTATAAATTTTCATTCCCTTTTGACAGATATTTGTTGTTGTTTTAAGCATAACTTGACTTATGTTCATTTTATTGCAAGCTAAAATTTAATGTATTTATTTTTGCTTTAAATATTACATTTTAGCATAATCATTGTCATTGCCATTTCGGATTTAAGACTGCTCTAATTGAATTCCATTTTAGACCCTGTGAAATGCAGGAGATATATTTTTTGTTTAATATGACATAGACAGATGCATATTGCTATCATTTTTATAATTTATTCGTAAATTGACGATTTAGAATAAACAATGTACAAAAATGTCTTTGAAAATCGTTAAGGGGATGTTCCATAGGTTCAGTATTAATATTTAATGTTGCTTAGTTATTCATATATGGTCTGATCTAACAAAAACAAGACACCATTGATGTGAAAGCCATAGATTTCAAGTGATAACCCTGCCGTCGTATATTTTCATCGTCTAACTACTGCGCCACACACACACACACTGCGAGCGTCACGACACAGCAGAATGCTTGGATACAGAGATCTCGCTGCTGGCTTTCTGCGACGCTAGCGTTTGGGCTATCGCGTCGCGCACTCGCAGTGTGGATGCGGCTCTCGCTCAGCCAACGTCCCTCCCTCCCTCCTGCAGCAAGTGCCCTGCTGTCGAGCACTGAGCTTCCCGAACCACCCAAACAAGCAGACCTCGGTGCTCATCGAATCCAGCACATCCATGCCCCCCTTTTTAGGGTTCATCCTATATTGTTTTGTCCTCCACCGATGCAAATAAGTCGGCGTTCAGTACCTACCCGGAAATATATGGTAGCTAATCTCAAAAAGAGAAGATTTTTTCAGCATTAAAGGCTAAACTGGATTAATTGCTCCGCTTATTACGCACCACACCGTGAAATCTCGGTGAATCTTCCTGTAAGAAAACAGAACAGAAAGTACAATTGTAGCTACAGCTGTAAGAGTGATACTTAACTAGCTATTTGATGGATGCAATGCACTGTTTTAGTACACAGAATCGCAAATGTAAGTTACACATACGGGGACGAGTATACACTCGACCCCCGTGTTTAATCGCTCATCTGGCTGGGTATTCTCATTAAATTGGCTGAGAAATTATCTCAAACGCTAGGTTGGTAGGCTAACTAGCTAGCAGGCTAGCCCCGTATTGAGGCTCAAGTATCGAAAATACAAGAGGTTTCATTTTCAAACATGCAGAGTACAAACTAAAATATCTATACTCACATCACTGTCGACCTCGATATCATCGTTGTCGCTCATTCTTCGGCGAAGATAATTAAAACTACACGAAATGTTGTTTTGAAAACAACATGAAACGGGGCCCAAATCAAATGAACAAACAGGAGAGATTCACTGCTTACACGAAACGAGATCAACGGACTCCCCACACGTGACTCGCCTACACACGGACATTTACCGTGGCGTGTCACGTCTGTGATTGCACCGCAGAGCATCGTGGGACTTGTCGTTTGTTTGAGTTACGCAGTCGGTGGATGTGACCACGAAACTGTTGTGTAGGACTACAACACCCAGGCGGCATTTCTGGGCGGAGTTGAAGGAAAGCCCTAATGGTGGCAATGGGTGGTGGTCATTGTAGTTCGTTTACATGTCTCGTAACCAGCAAGACACGTGGAAATTGCTCAGCGCTGTTTGTGACTAATACGTTGGTCACTAATACTGCAAATATTTGTGAGTAATTGTAAGCTATAAAACTATTTAGACCATTGGTAATATTCTTGTTTTAGTACTCTTATCAGAACAATAAAAACATGGATACCATAACGACCCACATTAAATGTGAACTTGATGACAGTTTAAAAGGACAGCAGTAAACAAACAAAATAAGCACGGTTTGGATGTCAGTTTTTACTTAAACTCTATTAATAATTCTATACAAAATCTCTGAGAATAAAAACAATGTTGTTTTGGCTGTTATTATGGATGTGATTGTTTATTACACACCTGTATTAAAGCGTAATAATAATTCTGTACAAAATATATCAGAAGAAATCTTGCTGTTATGACAAATTAAATGTAATATAATGCCTTTTAAAACAAAACTGATCCTGATTCTTTAATAGTAGTGTTATTCATAACAATATAAAGCTAAGAAAACACAATCTTGATTCATTTGTTGTAGGCCTACTTTATTCAAAATAATGTGATCAACAGTATGACTAGAGATCACTGACAAAATATTTCATTAATAATAATAATAATAATAATAATAATAATAATTCAAAATCTTCTAACAAACAACTTTGCTGTTGTTTGTTAGAATCGACCAAGATTAAATCTTTATTAAGACAACTGTTTTAACCTGAAATTATAAGGGAAAAACATTTAATAATATAATTTTGTTCAATTACCTAGATCAGAGATGCCCAAAGTTGGCCCATTGTAACCTTTGATTTGGCCCACCATCCCATCTGAGAGGAGAAGTGATGGAAAGGGTCGGGACAAACACATTTAACACAGAGATCGTTGTTTCTAATTTGACGTTACCTTTTTTGTTTGTTTTATTGCTGCGCTACAAAAAAAAGCAAACTGAAATTAAATGTTTCAGTTAAATGTTGTAAATTAATCAGATTTTTAAAAATGTAAATATAGTCACTCCACGGCTAGAGGGCTATGCAGAAGACATCGGCAAGCAAATCAAGGAAAAAGCTAGTGTAATTCTGTTATAAATGACATTTTTTTGTTTTTATTGTAATAAGTTTATTATTAAATGTGAAAAAATAAATCTGCATTAGTTAATATAAAGCAGTGTTTTCTAGTCATTTCTAAACATTATTAAATAAACTACGAAATTACCCATGGCAACTATATTTATGTACGGCCCACTAGCCTCAATCAAGTTTGGTTTTTGGCCCTTCATAAGAATAAGTTTGTGCAACCCTGGTCTAGATCAAATACAGCTGATCATTTTTAAGTGGCATGCATTGGTGTTGTATATGAACACACAATACTCTTTCTTTTTATAGGTATATTTAAAGAAAATCTGCATGATAAACGGTCAATGATGATCAGCTGTCAGACTCCCTATAAGCAAGGCAGATAGTGTATTTCCCCCTCTCTCCTCAAAATAGTGCTACAGATAAGGAGCTTAAATGGTGGATTATATGAGCTGCTGGATCAGTAAAAGGGTAAAAACAAGCACATAGTTGTGTTCACTGCCCCACAAGGTCAGAGTACCAAACAGGGGGACTCATGCAAACACACAAACACAGTCCGTGATCTTTTCACACATCTATCACCTTTGCTCTACCATAGCAAACCCTTTAAGACCCTAAACGTCAAACATCTGAACATTTTTTATTCTGAAGAATGCTGGAAACCGGTAACTAGTGATATAGTGAAATATTATAGAAGTCAATGGTTACTAGTTTCCAACATTCTTCAAAATATCTTTTGTGTTCGACAGAAGGATGAAACTCAAACCAGTTCAAGGAGGCCATGTAACTTTTCTAACCCCTATTTTGCCCACTGTGGTCAAACTAAATATGCAAAACATGGGTGTCAATAATGGCATTCCATTACGGTCCTAAGGGGAAAATTTCTTTCAGTCATTCCTCATGGTCTACCTCCATTACTAATGATCCATTTCTGTAGTGCCAACAGTCTGCTCTTTAAACATTAGTGTACTACAGGAGTCTAGTGAGGGTGAGGGTGACTGCCCTAAAAAGCAGCTTTGTGTATGTTGCAGCTCTGAGCTCAGACAATCTGCATTGACCCGACAGCAGTCCCTTCCCCCATTCCTCCTGAGGGGGCTTAATCTCTCCCACCAGCTTCACTTTCAGAGAAATGGAGTGCAAAGATGATATACAACAAATAAAAGTAAAAATCAAACTGATGCATGCTGCCATAGTGCTTCATTATGTAAAAAGGAGCATTATATTAGTCAAATGTACGTGAATGCTTAAAACTATTTTTTTGTGTTTTTACACATAAGTGGAATAATTGAGTAATTATTCTTTTAATTTAGTTTTATCATGAATGAGTGTACAGACACCTTTATTTCCAAACACAATGTATAGCAATTGTCTTATGTTCAACACTAGATGTCACTATGAAGTAAAAATTGCCTTACAGGAGTAAACCTTTCAGATAAAAGGGATGGTTTGCCCCAAAATGAAAATGTACTCATCATTTCTTGTGGTTCCAAGCCTTTATGAGTTTTTTTTCTCACTGAACACAAAAGAAAATATTTTGAACAATATTGGTAGAGGTAGCATTGACATCCATACTAGAGAAAAAAATACTTTGAAAGTCAGTGGCTACCAGTTTTTTTTTCAAAATATCTTCGTGTCTGTTCACCAGAAAAAAAGAAACTGAATATGTTAATAAAGGGACTAAGCCAAAAAGTAAATGAATGAATGAATAATATAATATAATATAATATGTAATATAGGTGGCGCAGTGAGTAGCACAATCGCCTCACAGCAAGAAGGTCGCTGGTTCGAGCCTCGGCTGGGTCAGTCTGCATTTCTGTGTGGAGTTTGCATGTTTTCCCTGTGTTCGCTTGGGTTTTCTTCGGGTGCTCCGGTTTCCCCCACAAATCCAAAAACGTGGTATAGGTGAATTGGTAAGGCTAAATTGCCCATAGTGTATGTCTGTGAATAAGGTTGTATGGGTGTTTCCCAAGGATGGGTTGCAGCTGGAAAGGCATCCGCTGCATAAAACATATGCTGAATAAGATGGCGGTTCAGTCCGCTGTGGTGACCCCTGATTAATAAAGGGACTAAGCCAAAAAGAAATTTAATAAATTAGTAATACAATATAATATAAGAACTTAGCCGCCATGTGTTGGAGTTTTCCCTGATCTAAATCAGTGTGTTGTTGTGTTGTTTGACTTCTGTGCTAATCGCAGTTTGTCCATAACGATCACCATGTTCGAGTATATGGGTGTCCATCAGTCCATCCGACCATATGTCTCGAACACCCGGGTAAAGAGAGGGGCAGAGCTATCAACTGATTTGAGTTAGATTGGACAGACCAGGCAGGCCCAATCTTATTGTAAGGGTCTTCTGGGAACTTCTGGTTGAACCCTAGAAGAACTTTGACCAGATCCCGAGAGAGGCTGGAGACATTGAGACCCACTGGTCCATTGTTGATGCAGCCATGCAGAGCTGTGGCTGTAAGGCCTGTGTTGGCTGTCGTAGCTGCAATCCACGAAACCAGTGGTGGACACCAAAAGTAAGGGATGCTGTCAAGCTAAAGAAGAACTCCTACCAGGATTGGCTGACCTGTAGGACTTTTAAGGCAGCTGATGGGTACCGACAGGCCAATCATTCTGCAGCTCAGGCAGTTGCAGATACAAAAACTCTGGGCTGGGAAGAGTTTTGGGGGACCATGGAGGAAGATATAAAATAACATAACATAAACTATTTGTAATTTATTACCATTATTGACAATACAGTAACACATATAAGTAATAAAACTGATCTTGGTTATTTAATTAGCATTACAATGTATTTAATATGTCAGAACATGTCCACTCCTCTTCAATGGCTGTGTGAAGTTGATGGATGGGTGATGTGTCCGGTGAGTCTGCTGACCGTGCAAGGACTGGGATGTACAGTGTACAGACCATTGCAACATGCAACATGTGGCCATTCTTTATAATACTGCAACATCAGGTGCTGTTTGTGAGTAAATTGCAGAACAATGGGCCTCAGCATCATGGTCTCACTGTAGATTCAAAATGCCATCAATAACCTGCAGCTGTGTTCATTGTTCATAACATATGCCTGCACATACCATAACCTCATCATCGCCACCATGGACCACTTGATTTACCACTTTGACATCAGCAGACCACTGATTCACACGCCACCATCTGCACTGCCCAGTAAAGTAAAATTTGAGATTCATCCATGAAGAGAACACCTCTCCAAAGTGCCAGATGCCATCAAATGTGAGCATTTTCCCACTCAAGTCAGTTTAACATCTTTCGGATGAAACATTAAACCAACGTCCGGACTGTCTGTGGTCATTAAAAATCCCATGGCACTTCTCGTAAAGAGTAGGGGTGTAACCCCGGTGTTCTGGCCAAATTCCCTTCATCGGCCCTTACTAATTATGGCCTCACAATCATCCCCATCCACTGAATTGTCTCTCTACTTTACCTATAAATGGTGTGTGGTGAGCACACTGGCACCGTTGTCCTGTGGCTGCTGTCACATCCTCCAAGTAGATGCTGCACACTGGTGGTGGTGTGGAGAAACCCCCCTCATGATTGTGAAGCACTTTGGGTGTATGGCCATACACAATAAATGCACATTACATTACATTTACAATACATTACAAACTGTAGTCAGGTCAAGACCTTAGGTGATTAAGGTCATTGAAGTTTATGGTGTTGTTTTGCCACAACCTCATGGGAAAAAGAACATTTATAGAATAAATTTAGATTTTATACATCGACATCACAGATTGTTAGGACAAAAACTTGTTTAAACATGAAAAAGGTACATTTTTATCGCATGTCACAATATATACACATATTATTTACTAAATTTTATTTAATAATCATAAGCCACTGTTATAAAAGGCAGAGTGCTGAAACATTCAGCTTCATTGTTTGCTCTGAAACAGGTGAGTGAGACCAAATATTGGTATTAGATATACCAAAAAAAATCACTCTAGAGACATAAAGGAGTCTGTGGAGGATTCCAGAAGAAGTGTCTGGGGTAAGGCTGTTCTCTGCAGGTTCATGAGCACTGAACTGTCCTTGTGCTCATACCCCCCAAAATCATATTGCAAAATCAAGGCACTTTCAAAAGGTGCTAACTTTAAAAAATAAACTTTCAATTCTGTTAAAATCTGGACCACAAACATTTTATTTAACTTTTTGTATAATAAACGTTAATGATGTATAATGATTGTACAATGAACGTTAATGATAATAATGCATGTTTATTACTGCTAGATTACTACTTTATTAGCACTCTACCAACATACATAGTGTGTGGAGTGGAATCCAAAACATTCAAATGGAATTCAAAGTATTCACTGCTCTATTAAATAATGAATAAATGATAATGTATAGATACAATATTATTATTATAGCTATAATTGTCATAGAATTAAATTGTGATAGGTCAGTTTTGTTTTTAGTAGTATTCTCATTGGATCCTTTACCTTTCACAATTTCCCACGAAGACCAAACTTATATGACATTACGAGACATTCAAACGTTAAGAGGACGACCAATTGGAAATAAACACAAATTGTTTGTTCTTTTACATTGAGGTTTGAGACTTGTTTTTTGTGAAACAAGAATCTTCCATTGGCCTCTCATGTGAGATAGTGCTGCATTATGAAGGATGTGGTTACAGACAGAGAGTTGCATATGACATGAAAATCAAAACTTTGCAAAGATTTTGGCTTTGAAACCTGGATGGGAAAGAACACACATTTCTATTTTGCGACATCAGTCTGAGTAATGTTGCTAGACTTCGAGTAAGCGTGATGCTTATCAAAATTTATACAAGTTTCAGATCACAACCTCACTTCAAATTAGTTAAATTACTGCTTTTTTGTTTTGAAACTTAATAACACTTTTTTAATGGTTTCATGTAATAAATAAGTAGATTTAGTTATATTAAGTTGTTTTTTGCAATGATAAAAAAAGAAATAAGTTTTACATTTTCAAAAATTTTGGTTGCAAAGATAAAAAGTGCTTTTTTCCCCATAGAGGTTGGTATATTGTAAATATGTATTTATATGTGATTAATTGTGTTGTATGTATTTGTCTATTTGTATTTTCTAATGTATTTGTTTGTATTGTTTTGTTTTGCCCCATTACTCTTGGCTCTGCATGTTTCTCTCTCTCTCTCTCTCTCTCTCTCTCTCTCTCTCTCTCTCTCTCTTTCTGTCTGTTTTTCTTTATTTGCATAATAATTAAAAAGTTAAACAAAATATATAAGCAACTATATCTGAATTGTATATCTGCATTCAGAAATGACTCTACTATATTAAAATCAAATATGGTAAAAACAGCTGAGCCTGCAAAGGGTTAAGTAACAAATGAGTTGGAAAAAAATGCACCAGTTTAGAGGACAGATAGCAAACTTTTTTTGTCCTCCCACTTTGCTCTCTCTGGCTTTCTGAGAAGATCCTGCAAGTACCGAATCAACGGTAGGCTTGAGATTAATCTTTCTAGAAAGAAAGCATGCTTTTAACAACTTTCCCATTGTTATTGTTAATTGGATTACTTAACACTCTGTTTTCACCTCTCACAGCATAAAAACATTTCCAAGATCTCAAGAAATGGTGGTCACAATCAATCTGACTGCTGAGCTGAACTTTTCAAGCTTCGACTGGAGTGTAAACACCACCGCAAATGACTCTACATTCAATGAAACTGCAGATATGGTCATCCGCTTGGTTTTAATCATCCTTCTTTTTATCACCATGGTGTCTCTGGGCTGCACAATGGAGGTCTCAAAGATCAAGGATCATCTCATCAAACCCAAAGGGGTGGTGATTGCAGTAGGGGCTCAGTATGGCATCATGCCTTTCGCTGCCTTCTGCCTGGCAAAGCTGTTTCAGTTAAGTCCTATGGAGAGTTTGTCTGTGCTAATTTGTGGCTGCTGTCCGGGAGGAAACCTCTCAAACATTTTTGCTCTGGCCCTCCAGGGAGACATGAACCTCAGGTAATTACTTAGACAATAAACACAGTCCTGTTGCATACTAATGAGGGAGAGATAAACTTTGCCTTGCCAATCAATGATGTTCTTTTAATGATTTAGTTTGCTATTAGAGAAATAAGTCAAAAACATCAACACATGTTTTACAAGCCTATATGCTTGCATAAGATGTACTGTATCCAAACTAAAGTGGATATCCTGTTGGTTCTTGGAATTTGAATTAGATTTGTTACATATATTATCAAACACTTCATAGTACAGTCTTTACTGGCATTGATGTTCCATGAAGAAACTTCACCAACCACAGAACATTTTTATTATATACTGATCTATATTGAAAAAGGGTTTCAAAATTTTTAAAACAAACATTCTTCAGAATAAGAAATTATTATTATTAACTTATTTTTTATACAGTATTATATTTTTTAACTGTTCAGCTCAAGGTGTGTTAAGGAAACCAAAAATGGTTCTTCTATAGCACTACTGTAAAAACACCCTTTATTTTTTAACAGTATAAATATATGAAATGTTTCATTATCAAATAAAACAGAATATAATAACAGAATAAAAACTACCTTTATCCATAAATAATCTTGCATAATTAACAGGATGTTTTCAGTAAATAATCTTGCAGGTTTATTCTTGTGTTTTTTTATTAATCTTTTCTATAATGATATGAACTTCATGTAGTTTTAATTTATTGCATAACACATACAGTTGTGTGTGTTTGTGTAAGTGATGTACACTTAATTAGGTACACCTTACTAGTACCGGGTTGGACCCCCTTTTGCCTTCAGAAGGGCATTAATTCTCTGTGGCATAGATTCAACAAGGTACTGGAAATATTTTGGTTCATATTGACGTGATAGCATCATGCAGTTGCTTCAGATTTGTTGGCTGCACATCTGTAATGCGAATCTCCCATTCCACCACTACTCAAAGGTGCTCTATTGGATTGAGATCTGGTGACTGTGTGGAGGCCATTTGAGTACAGTGAACTCATTGTCATCATGTTCAAGAAACCAGTATTTAATGATTCACGCTTTATGACATAGTGCGTTATCCTGCTGGAAGTAGCCATCAGAAAATGGGATGGACATGGTCAGCAACAGTGGTGTAGTCCTAAATAAAAAGTGGTGTACTATTACTCACCCAACACAAATTTTAAAAGTAGACAAAGAAACGACGAAACTATATATATATATATATATAAACTATGTAAAACTAATACTAAGAAAGTTAATGGTTACAGGTGTCCAGCTTTCT
>CAIGQZ010035027.1:11319392-11393165 GCA_903798205.1 Danio tinwini
CCGTTTTCATATCAAATTTAAAGGGGACTGAGGTGATCATTTAGAAGTGTACAGTTCATGAGGAAATCGCAAAACATTTAGAGGCACTGAATAGAAATATAGGGGGCTAAAGCGATGCCCATGCTTTTTAAAAAATAATTTTATCTCAGCGTTTCAGCAAGACATCATTTAGTTGACTTGTCGTCGTTATCGAAAAACTCCCAAAATTTTCTCCCAGCTGCTGCGGTCGTCAGGGGGCGGGGAATGGCGCAAATTAAACAAAAATGCACTGATTGCAACAAATAAGATGCAAGTACAAAAAAACAAAAAAACATTTGGTATACAGTTAAAGTGGACATGAATACATGTAAATTAGGGAAGTCTAATCAAAAAAACAAGTGAGTATACCGAGGGTATACGCAATCATTGATCCTCAGAAGTTGTAATACCCAAACAGCTCATGGAAAAAGTAGGCATACTGAGTATACGTGCGTATTGCCCCGACTACACCACTGGTCAGCAACAATATTAGGCTGTGACGTTGACAGGATGCTCAATTGGTTCTAATGGGCCCAAAGTGTGCCAAGAAAATTTTATCTTTTTCTGACCTTTCTTTGTAAACCCTAGAGATGGTTGTGAGTGAAAGTACCAGTAGATCAGCAGTTTCTGAAATACTCAGACCAGCCCGTCTGGCACCAACAACCATGGCTTGTTCAAAGTCACTTAAATCACCTTTCTTCCCCATTCTGATGCTCAGTTTGAACTGCAGCAGATTGTCTTGACCATGTCTACATGCCTAAATGCTTTGTGTTGTTGCCATGTGTTTGGCTGATTAGAAATTTGCGTTAATGAGCAGTTGGACAGGTGTACCTAATAAAGTGGCCGGTGAGTGTATACATACACATATGTTTATGTGTGATTATTATTTTATCATATTTTGACATTACACTACTGGCTAATGTATTATTCAAGTCACGTGAGTTTTATTTTAGTTTGTATTTGTAGTGTTTCGATTTAAAAAACAATCTCTTCAAGTTTGTTTAGTGCTGTCCTCTTGAGTACAATGGATCTCCAAGTGCAAATGCGAAGACGTTCATGATCTTTAATTTTCTTTAAATGATCTGAATAACTATTTTGGCATTAACAGATCTCAATCATGCATGCTTTTTAGTCCAGAAGCTTGCATACGTTTAATGCAAATCTGATTCGTCTGATTTGTTAAAACTACATATATCATATCACACTATATACCATACAATAAAGGTTCTTTGTTGGCATTGATGGTTTCATGAACATTCATGAAACATTCCATAAGAGATTTTATAATGGTAAAGGGTTCTTCAGTTCACATTTTAATAATTGTTTAGAATAAGCAAGATGTTTTTTAATGTTCATTGTTGTTGTTTTTTGGTGTTGTTTGTTTTCTAGAAAACCTATGGTACTGCTGCTAAAACAGCTTTATTTTTAATAGTGTATTTATGGTATTTTGAAGAAGACATCAGTGCTGAAGCACTTTCTTTCTTATTTGAGTATTTTCTCTCTCTTTCTCCCAGTATTGTGATGACTGCTTGTTCCACAGTCCTGGCATTGGCCATGATGCCCCTCCTGCTCTACCTGTACAGCTGGGGTTTCTCAAACCTGGTGGATTTTGTTCCCTTTACTGGAATCATTTTCTCTCTGATTTTGATCCTGGTGCCCTGTGGAATTGGAATCCTAATCAACTACCGAGTGCCCCAGTATTCTAAGATCATAACCCAGGTGGGTCAATGCATGACATAATTAATAAATTTATGGGGAAATGTATCATCCTGATGCATTGTTGGGATTCTTATTTATTATGATTGAATTTCCCAAGCGAAAGTCTGCAGAACTTACATCTAGACATAATTACGATATAATAATCATATTTGTTCTAATTCTATGAGAATAGGGAATTCCACAAAACAAATATAATGACATAGAGAAACAATATCGCTGAAATTGTTTGTAATGAAGCAAGTCAGAC
Organism: Danio tinwini; assembly: GCA_903798205.1. Taxonomy (NCBI): domain Eukaryota; kingdom Metazoa; phylum Chordata; class Actinopteri; order Cypriniformes; family Danionidae; genus Danio; species Danio tinwini. The sequence goes on from CAIGQZ010035027.1 coordinate 11,321,377, forward strand.
CTTCACCCTGCTTAAAAGAGTTAAAGCATGAAGACATTCATTTTCCTTCGGCTTAGTCCCTTATTTATCAGGGGTCACCACAGCAGAATGAACCATCAACTTATCCAGCGTATGGTCAATTTAGTTTAGTCAATTCACCTATAGCGCATGTCTTTGGACTGTGGGGGAAACCAGAGCACCAGGAGGAAACCCACACAGGGAGAACATGCAAACTCCACACAGAAATGCTAACTGACCCAATCGGGACTCGAACCAGCGACCTTCTTGCTGTGAGGTGACAGTGCTAACCACTGAGCCACCGTGTAGCCCCATATGCATTTATAAATAACAAATATTGTATTGAATAAATAAATATTGTTCATTGGTGTGGATGCTAGTATAGTTACTGTTGTCTTCACAGTTATCATTCATAAGGTGAATAGGTTTGAATATGTTTCCTCTATACACACAGAAGTGTTTCACATTTAAATGAATCAGCATTTTTGAACAAATCAATTGAATGAGTGATTCAATATTTTATTCATAAAAGCTGAAAACGGTGGTTTGAAGGAATCGAGGGACATCCTGCATCCTTAAGCCATGGTCACACTAGACTTTGAGCATGCCAAAATTATTTCGGACAGTGCTGTAAAACAGGAGCAAGATAAAAAAGGATGATGCAATACTGCGAAAATTAACAATTCATTCATGTTTTAAATTTCTGCACCCACGTTATTTAATTTTTCATGTTATAAGAGTTACTGTACTATGACACATGTTGGACAAAATGGCGGACAGTGATTGGGGTTACAGAATATCTGCTTTATGATTGGCTGCATTGCCTGTCAATCAAGCTGCAGGCAATAGGTCAATTACAATGGGAGCTCTGAGGATTTTGGAATACTGCTTGAACATGCGAATTGATGTATTGTACACAACAGATCCTCTGGCTGCTGAAATACTTGATAAATGCTTGCAATTTTAAGTAATTACAAGCATGTTCGCTGCTATTTTTGTTTTATATAGGCTGGATTGATGCTCATGCTGATCTCTTGCATTGTGATTGGTGTTCTTGCTGGTGTGGCTGATGGAGGACAGATTTTCAAAGTACTGTCTTCTCGACTTGTAGCCACTGCTGCATTGATGCCACTGGCTGGATACATATTTGGATATATCCTGTCTGCACTGTTCAGGATGAATGCACCGTATGTATGTCCACCGTATGGAATTCTGACACAACCTGTAATGTATCTGTCTATAATCTACAAAACTCATCCATTTTTTAAAAAGCATTTGTATCCTCTTGTATCCTCAGTTGCAGACGGACTGTGTCTATAGAGGTCGGTTGCCAAAACATCCAGCTTTGTACCACAATCCTGAAGGTGGCCTTTCCTGCTGAGCTCATTGGTCGGCTGTATTTCTTTCCGGTTATCTACATTGTGTTCCAGATTGTCGAGGCGCTGATCTTCATACTCCTGTTCAGATGCCATCAGAAACTGAGGCCATCTCAAAAAGGTTCATAAACTGCTATAGACTGAATGCTATTAACTTGATCTAGAAATGACATTTCTGGTATAGGAAAGTTAATAAAGTCGTAAATAATTCAAAATGGTATGATCCACTTACCTAGCAACCTAAAAGGGATTGTAATTGATAATATGGTGGTGATGATATAATACAGACGTTACCATACTTTTTAGCCCGTGACCCCAGTAACAATCCCAGTGACTCGCGACCCCCATTATCTTCAAAGGTGGTTATAAACATATAAACATACAAACATTGCACACAACAAGCACACACACCAATATGAACTACAGTAGTCAAAACAGTGATCAATATCTTCTAGCATATCTTCTTAACATAGAGGGGACAGAGCATTCTCTGTGGTGGGTCCTCGGTTATGAAACACTTCGCCCCTTGAGATTGGAACGGCTCCATTTCTATCTATTTTTAAATCACCAGTGGTGTAAAGTAACTAATTACAAATACTCAAATTACTGTAATTGAGTAGTTTTTCTCAGGAATTGTATTTTACTAAGTAGTTTTAAAATTGTGTACTTTGACTTTTTCTTGAGTACATTTTTAGTGCAGTATTGGTACTTTTACTCCACTATTTTCTTTCAACCTGCAGTCACTACTTTATTTTTCTTGTCTAAGGGGATTAGAAAAATCAGTCCTGAGATTCCTGTCCAATCAAATCGCACATACCGTAGAAGTTAAATCGCATCATAATGAACTACCTCAAGACGTGTGCACTTTATAATTGCAGCAAGCTGTTTGGGAGTATTAAAAGTGTCCATGAAGATGTCCAAAATCTTTACACGCATTGACCCAGAGGCTGTTTAGATGCATGTCACTGATGAGAAGATGACGGATGTTTACTGTATGATGACCGAAATGACCTTAAACACCTAGCAGGCACAGGACGTCAACATGACGTCTGATTGACGTTGAACCCTAACGTCATGGGGACTTTGCATTTTGTTTGGAAATGAAAATCGGGTTGACGTCAGAACTCAATGTCAGGCCAGCATCAATATCGAATGTCCAACCTATAACCGACCAAATTTTAACATCTAATAATCCTATAGCTTGACATTGTGTGAATGTTACCCCTATGACATCTATCAGACGTTGGATTTTGGTTGCTGTACCTGACGAATAAATGTCAGTATTTGACGTCATATATGATGCTTTTAAGATGTTGGCTCAATGCTGGATTTTGTTCACTTTCTAACAACCTAAAATCAACCAAATATCAACGTCATTTGACGTCATTATTGGACATCAAATTAACGTTGAAATTTAATTTTGGTCACCTGACATTACAACCTAAATCCAAACTAATATTAACATCTCATGATGTTGTGTGCCTTTTGGGCAATAACTAAATGCCTTACGGAATGTTACATTTAAACACACATGCACAAGTTACATGAAACACATCAGCTTTTGACAGCATAATACTCACTACTCTTGAGTACTTTTAAAAGAGCTACTTTTTACTCATACTTTGAGTAATATTTACAACAGATACTTTTACTCCACACTCTCAAAAATAAATGAGATCTGTCACTGGGGTGGTACCTTTTCAAAAGGTACACATTTGTACTTGAAGGGTCCATATTGGTACCTTAAAAGTATATATTAGTACCTACAAATTTTAAGAGGAACACTTTTGTACTTTTTAGGTACCAATATGTACCCTTGAGGTATTAATATGGACCTTTTAGGTACAATATTGTACCTTTTGAAAAGGTACCACCCCAGTGACAACTCGTGTACCTTTATTTCTAAGAGTGTACTTGCACTACATTTTTTAGGCAAGTAATGGTACTTTTACCTGAGTACCATTACTTTCCTAAAAATGTAGTGCAAGTTTTTTTTTTACTTTTTATTTTACTTTGTCTTATGTACAGCACTTTGGTTTTTAAATGTGCTCTATAAATAAATGAACTTGAACTAGTCAACATTTGAAGTGGTTCAAAACATAGCATCAAGGTTGTCCTATAACTATTAAACAACACATATTATTGTTTAAGGACAATTTTGATCCACTTCAAATGTTAACTACTGTATATAAACATGAGCATATTGACAACACAAGAAAGTGCAGCAGTCTAACAACCATATACATGTTTTAATAGTCATTTTTTATTTGATTAGAAGATTTTGATTCAGAGATCATCCTCCATGTTCAGTTGTGGCCTTTTTTTTTAATGTACGTGAGTGTGTAAAGGTGTCAAAGTTTAACATCTGCTGCATCTGACTCTATTGCTGTGTCATTAATACAACGTAAACAACCCAGGGGTCACAATCCAATGAAATTTTTTTTTGAAAGGTTAATGGCATTTTATTTTCATGTTGTTGTTTTTTAATGTAACTATTAAATACTATTTTATCTTCTGTAGGTTATGGATAAAATATGGTAATTCTAATAGTATAATAATATATATGAGGCTTTTGGATATCACCAAGTGATGCCTGCTCATTGTCTCGCAACCCCCACTTTGGGAACCACTAATATAATACGAAGTCATATATTTACACGACTAATCAAAAGTTTGGGGTCAGTTTTTTATTTTATTTAATAATTAAAATAAAATTATTCTGTTCATCAAGGCAGCATTTATTAAATGTAAAAAAAAGTAAAATTGTTAAATGCTTATTTATTAAATATTTTTTATTACTTATTGTATGTAGTTTCAAATCAAATTAATACTCCAGTCATTATTGCTTTTATTACTATTACCATTAATGATAATAACAATAATAATAATAATAATAATAATAATTAGTATTAGAGTTATTTCTGAAGGATCATGTGACTGAAGACTGGAGTAATGAAGCTAAACATTCATTATTAAAATCACCAGAATAAATGATTAAATTAAATGATAAACTACTTTTGAACAGTTATTTTATACTGCAATAACATTTCACAATTTTACAATTTGTACTGTATTTTTGATTAAATAAATGCAGCCTTGGTGAGCAGGAGAAGCTTCTTTTAAAACATTTCAAAATCCTACTGACCCCAAACTTTTGACTAGTAGTGTATATGTATTTATTTATAGTTTTCTTTTTTCTTTTGCAGGAACACAATCCTACACAACAGTAGAAAGAGCAGCTGAAGAGACGAATGAGCCCCAACAATGAAGTCTGAAGGTCATAGTGAAAAAAAAACATGCACAGGCATGACCATAAGGTGAATTAGTTATTGCAATCTTTAGTAAAGAGCAGAGTAAATAAGGGAAACATTTACTAGTATAGAACAGAATGGTCAATTCTGATTCTTTTTTATTATTGTTGTTGATTATTAATCAAAATTATTCTAATAGCAATAAATGTAGCTAATTTTATCATCTGTACTGTCCTCCAATCTTACATGAAACTCATTTTAAAATGCTGTTTTTTCATTCATTCATTTTCTTTTCGGCTTAGTGCTTAGTCCCTTTATTATTCAGGGGTCGCCACAGCGGAATGAACTACCAACTTATCCAGCATATGTTTTATGCAGTGGATGCCCCTCCAGCTGCAACCTATCACTGGGAAACACCCATACACTCTCATTCACACACATACACTAAGGGCAATTTAGCTTATTCAATTCACCTATAGTGCATGTTTCTGGACTTGTGGGGGAAACCGGAGCACCCGGAGGAAACCCACACAAACACGGGGAGAACATGCAAATTCCACACAGAAATGCTAACTGACCCAGTTGAGGCTCGAACCAGTGACCGTCTAGCTGTAAGGCGACAGCGCTACCTACTGCGCCACCCAAAAGCTGTTGAAATAATACAAAACATAATCCTAAAACCTAATAAAACAGAACAAGGTGTTTCATATGAACCCACTTTATGGCTGCGAGCACAATCTTATTTGAATTTAAAGTGACAGTCACCAAAACAGCACAATTTTGATCAAAGCCTAAAAGGGGCAGTTTCAAAGAGTTATAAAAAATTATTTATGGAACATTTTGAGCTGAAACCTCACATATACACTCCAAGGACATCAAAGACTCATTTTACCTCTTGCAAAAGGGGCATAATAGGTCACCTTTAAGTCAAAAATAAACATTTGCCCCCACACACCCACCTAAAATGTATACATTTTAAATGTATTTGAGATTGAGATTGCATTTAAGTTATTTTAGGAGGCTATCTCTGTGTGCAGGTGACAATTACTGTGCATAATTATTAGGCAATTTGACAAAAAACAAATATATACCCATTTAAATAATTTATTTTTACCAGTAAAACCAATATAACATCTCAACATTCACAAATATACATTTCTGACATTCAAAAACAAAACAAAAACAAATCAGTGACCAATATAGCCACCTTTCTTTGCATGGATTCTGTCAGTGTTTTGATCTGTTCACCATCAACATTGCGTGCAGCAGCAACCACAGCCTCCCAGACACTGTTCAGAGAGGTGTACTGCTTTCCCTCCTTGTAAATCTAACATTTGATGATGGAGTTCTCTATGGGGTTCAGATCAGGTGAACAAGGAGGCCATTTCATTAGTTTTTCTTCTTTTAGACTCTTTCTTGCCAGCCACGCTGTGGAGCACTTGGACGCGTGTGATGGAGCATTGTCCTGCATGAAAATCATGTTTTTCTTGAAGGATGCAGACTTCTTCCTGTACCACTGCTTGAAGAAGGTGTCTTCCAGAAACTGGCAGTAGGACTGGGAGTTGAGCTCGACTCCATCCTCAACCCAAAAAGGCCCCACAAGCTCATCTTTGATGATACCAGCCCAAACTAGTACTCCACCTCCACCTTGCTGGCATCTGAGTCGGACTGGAGCTCTCTGCCCTTTACCGATTCAGCCACGGGCCCATCCATCTGGCCCATCAAGACTCACTCTCATTTCATCAGTCCATAAAACCTTAGAAAAATCAGTCTTGAGATATTTCTTGGCCCAGTCTTGACGTTTCAGCTTGTGTGTCTTGTTCAGTGATGGTCGTTTTTCAGCCTTTCTTACCTTGGCCATGTCTCTGAGCATTGCACACCTTGTGCTTTTGGGCACTCCAGTGATGTTGCAGCTCTTGACAGCTGCACGCTTGACTTTTCTCAGTTCATGGGCAGTTATTTTGCACCTTGGTTTTTCCACACGCTTCTTGCGACCCTGTTGACTATTTTGAATGAAACGCTTGATTGTTGGATGATCACGCTTCAGAAGCTTGGCAATTTTAAGAGTGCTGCATCCCTCTGCAAGATATCTCACTATTTTTGACTTTTGGGAGCCTGTCAAGTCCTTCTTTTGACCCATTTTGCCAAAGGAAAGGAAGTTGCCTAATAATTATGCACACCTGATATAGGGTGTTGATGTCATTAGACCACACCCCTTCTCATTACAGAGATGCACATCACCTAATATGCTGAATTGGTAGTAGGCTTTCGAGCCTATACAGCTTGGAGTAAGACAACATGCATAAAGAGGATGATGTGGTCAAAATACTCATTTGCCTAAAAATTCTGCACTCCCTTGTATTTATTTTGCAGGCAATGCATAGCATTTTTAGTCAAATAAAACATAACTTAGCATTGCATATTGATTATTTAATAATTGTGTGTGATACTATTGCTGCTGTATTTAAGCTGTCCTATTTTGCTGTTTATATTTGTATATATTTTCCTTAGTGCTTAAAGGGAAAGTTCATCCAAAATGAAGTCTGTCATCGATTACTCACCATTCACTTGTTCCTTCCAACTTGTTCTGTTGAACACAAAGGAAGACATACTAAGAAATGTTGGAAAGAAGCAGCCAATGACTTCAATATATCTTTTGTTCCTATAGATTCTTTAGAATATCTTGGTTTGAATTCACTAAAAAAGTGTAATTGGTCAGGAAATGAGGTGACACGGTGGCTCAGTGGTTAGCACTGTTGCCTCATTGCAAGAAGAATGCTGGTCCAAGTCTTGACTGGGTCAGTTGGCATTTCGGTTTGGAGTTTGCATGTTCTCCCTGTGTGGCCGTGGGTTTCCTCCGGGTGCTCCGGTTTCCTCCACAGTTCAAAGACATGCGCTATGGGTGAATTGAATAAACTAAATTGCCCATAGTGTATGTGTGTGAAAGAGTGTGTGTGGGTGTTTCCTAGTACTGGGTTGCAGCTGGCAGGGCATCTGCTGTGTAAAATATATGATATATTATAAAGGGTGAACTATCCCTTTATTCTATACTGTTTAAATGTGAAAAAGATCTATATATGTTTTTTAAAACAAAGTCCACTTAAAAGGGAGTTATTTGCTAAATTAGCAAACAAAGATGACATCTGTTTTCTTCTTGAAATGTACATAATAACATACTAAATTTAAGTAATTACAGACAAAAGTAGAAATAGTAATGTGTTGTCTGCACATCCAAGAGAAGCTGATTCACAGGATTTCTGCAACTGTTTGCATGGTTTAATAAACATTTATGATGGAGAACTACAATGCCACATGAGCATAATAGACATTAAGAAATCAAATACATTTGTTTTCCACAGAGCTACCAAGATACAGACTGTAAAGGCTCTGATTTCTTCTGAAAAAGGAGGACGGGCAGCAACAGCTCATTTAAAGAGACCCAAAAGATATTTTTATTTATTTTTTGCCTATAGAAAATCCTATTTTTAAAATCAGGAAATAAAAAAAAAACAAGATTTATTATTTTTTTTTTTAATCACTCCAATATGACTGTGGCCACACTATACCTACACACAGTTTTGTCCAAACAGCTTACAAAAGATGATTTTCATCATAGGTGGCTTTTAAAGAGACATGTAATATGTTCTGGAAATGTACAATATTGGCATAACATGTTATTTTTAATCTGGCTTACACGACTTAATGTCTATCTTCTTAAGTAAGTCTTTATGGAAACAATTTTTACATGTTGCCCGAGCTGTAAATGTGATGTGATCATTACTTTTGAACTGCAGGATAGAGTCTTATTGACAACACTGATTAGCACTTCTGGAATCTGCAAAGTCTTTAAAAAAAAAGGAACAGAAAGCCCATAAATCTATGAAATTACATTTCTGACCTGTTGTGTCAAGATATTCAACCTATACCGATCTATACATATTTTTATTTAACCCTTAGCAGACATTTTAGATTTATTTTTATTTTAAATGCTCACGTTTAGAATTATAAAGTATAAAATGACTCATTGCTTTGCTATAAAGGGCCCATACTAGTCAGCTGGGTTGTGTGGATTTTAAGCTCCCAAAATATGGATTTTGGACCCTTAATTAATCCCCAGTCACTTTATTTGATTGAAAAAATACATACATCCAAAAAAAATCTCTTTGGCTAGAAGACTCACTGAAAGATTCATGTTTTCAATTCAATTAATCTTTATTTCTATAGCACTTTTACAATGTAGATTGTGTCAAAGCAGCTTAATATAGACGTTCTAGTAAATTGAAACTGTGTCAGTCCAGTTTTCAGAGTTGAAATGCAAACACTGAAGAGCAAATCCATCAATGCACAGCTCCACAAGTCCCAAACTTCAGCAATTGACAAAAGTGAAGGAAAAATTGTTGAGAGAAACCAGGCTTCATTTGGGCACGACCATTTCACCTCTGGCCAAACTTTTTGTGCAAACTTCTCAAACTTCATTTTGAAGGTTTGGAATTGAATAATTGTGAAATTTTTGAGTGTTGAATCATCAATAAATGTTTAATCAGAAATGTTTTGGTTGAATTATTCTGTCAACTTAGTAGTGTCCAGTTGTAATTGTACAACTATACAAAATAAACCTAATTAGATTGTCAAAATACGCATTTCATAATCCCTATGTATCCATAGCTGTTCTACCAAATTTTTTCAAAACTGTGATTGAAACAAAGTTGAATTCCTTAATGTTTAAAAATGAATGTGTACTGTAGCATTAACACCTTTTTTTACATAACGTTAAATATGAAATGTTTCTGAGTTTTCAAATAAACAATTAACTATTACACAGCTTTCGAGGAACTTTTATTTTTTATTATGTTTACAGTGCTACACAAACCTTATAAATGTTCAAAAGCATTTTCTTATATAATATTTCCATCATGGTACAGAAAGGTGATTCATATTCAAATAAATGAAGAACATGCATCAAAACATATCCAGACAGAACCTGAAGAAATACATATCAAAGCCATATCAAAATCTCATTCGGTTGTGTAAATAGAAGAACTACCCCCCCAAAACAATTCCATTAAAAAAAATACCACACTAAAATGTGTATACACAATGAGAAATTAAACACATATGAACAGGCTAGTATGATAGGGGGTTCACTAATGTATAACAAGATTTCTTTATTCATGCACAGTGGAGGAAACTTAGTTAATTCTTTGACTTCAATTATAATTTAAGCATCCACATTACAAACAATCTGCACATGTAATCAACCAATCAATCAATCACGTAACAAAAATAAACAGTTATTTAAAGATTAGTGTATCAGAATGACCTGCAAAGTATCAGAAACTCAAGACATTGATTTTATTATTTAGATCTGAAATGACAAAGCTACTTGCTTTGCTTCTCATTCTGCTCTTGGAATTTGTAACCATAAACCTTTATGAGTTGGTAAATGCTTGTCTTCTCATACTTTGCATTAATCCTGGTCAAAGTAACTGAAAACCATCTTATTGACCTGTCCATAAATGTATTTATACAATTACAGAATCTCAACCTTAAACAAACCTCAAAAATCACAATTCTACACACTTCAGACATGAACCTAAAAATAAAATTCTCCCAAAAATCCAGCCATCAATTACTCATTCTTAAGTGGTTTCAAGCCTGTTTGAGTTTTTTTTTCATTGCTGAATGCACACATAGTTTGAAGAATAATTAGAAACTAGCCATTGACTTTAATAGTATTTTTCTTATTACAGATGCCAACGACTTTTCAACATTCTTCAAAATATCTCATTTGTTCAATGGAAAAACAAAACACAAACGTATTGGAACCACTTAAAGGAACACTGCTTTTTTTTTTTTTTTTTTTAAGTTGGCTCATTTTATAACCCTCCAAGAGTTGAACAGTTGAGTTTAAACTTAACTCAGCCGATTTCCAAATCTAGTGGGAACACTTTTAGCTTAGCTTAGCATAAATCATTAAATCAGATTTGATTATTAGCATCTCGCTCAAATTTAAAAAACACTTTTGATAATTTTACTATTAAAATTTTGACTCTGGAACGAAAGTATAGTTCCTATTCATATTGGCCTAGAAAATAGCAGCTGTCAGTCTTAGCACACAATATAACAATAGAAGAGTCATGCTTTGAATAAAAGAATTATTAAAACTCTTTTGAATTTGAGTGTGATGCTAATGGTCTAATCTGATTCAATAATTTATGCTAAGCTAAGCTAAAAAGTGCTCCCGCCAGACTTGAAGATCGGCTGAATGGATTTAAAAAAAACGGCAAAACTTGACTGTTTAAACTCTAGGTGATTTGTAAAATTAGCCTATTTCCCAAAAAAAGTGAAGAATTCCTTTGAGGCCAAGTTAAACAAGCATAAATTTTCATTTGTGGGTGAGAAAACCCATTAAAAAAAGAAACAAAAATAAAAAAAATTACAGCGGTATAGTCCTGATTTAAAGCAACTCTCCTGTCAAATACCCTTCATTTACCTTCAGAGCCGGTGTTGTAAAACTCCTGACATGGAGAGAATCTCCCCCTCCATTTCTAGGACCTAAACTGACCAGAAGACAGGACATATTGCTGTGATGGGACTTCCTCAGCCTCAGACTCAATGGCGGCTGTCAGTGGATGGGGAGCGGGAGCGGGAGCGAGAACGGGAGCGGGATCGGGAGCGGGAGCGGGAGTGAGAACGAGGTGGATGCTGTGCTGAGGTTGGAGGAGATGCTGATTCAGGACGAGGAGCTTCTTTGGGCCGCACAGGAGAAGCGCTAGCTGAACGGGAGCGACTTCTGGAGCGGTTGTGGGATTTAGGACTGTGAGAACGAGAGCGGCTTCGAGAGCGCGAAGCGGAGCGGCCTCGGGAACGAGAACGGGATGAGCTGTTCGAGCGAGAGCGAGATCTGGATCTACAAGAAAGGAAAAACCAATCTATAATTTCGATTCAAAATAAAATATTATTGAATTCAATTGACATCTCACAATTCATGTTTTTACTACATTTGATAAAAATACAATAAAAAGAACCCAAATATTGTGAACATGGTTTTTTATAACTACTATTCTCTGACGCATGAATTATTAAAATTCTCTCAGTCCAAAATTTTCAAGTGTTTCTATTTTTTTAGGGCATGAAAAAAAAATCTAAATCAAAAATATAAGACAGTTACAGAAATGTTCAATGTAGTGGACCACATGTGCCTGAGCAATAAACAAAAAAGAAAAGAAAAAAAAAAGCATGATATTGATGTAGAAAATTATTCAATACCAATTGTTTTATGGTAAATCCATGAACAGTTACTTAATTTAATCCTCTGAAAAACATATTAACATATTTACACACATTTTAACATCGTATAGGCCTAACTTTTGAATCCAAATGCCTATAACATGGTCAATTCATCAAACTTAATGATATACTCAGCATATTATAGGTTGTGCACACAGACGCTTTTGTTATTTTGCAGTTCGATACTTTAACGGTTCTCTTATCAGTATTTTTGTAGTGTTTTTTTTTTTTAATGAAATAACAAATTGAACAGAATTAACAACACTATTTTATTATTACGTTTTTAAATGTAAAATAAAACAAAACCAATAATTGTAAAACAAATAAATATTTTTTTTCCCTTTAAAAGAATATGCAATGGTTTGAAGGAAAATGAGGAAAAAAAAAAAAAAAAAAAAATTCAACATTTTTGCTTTTTCTGGCTTTTTCTTTGTCTTTTATTGTGCTCCCTGCAATTGAAAATACCCTCTTTGAGTTGCAAAATCCAGTTGATAATGAGAAATGAGATGAGAATGTTTATGATTTTTCATTAACGCATTTGCATAAATGAGTTAACGGTGTTTGGGAGTTAACTGTGTTTTTAATACAGTATTGGAGCATCATGCAATGTAAAAATAAGCAGTTTTTTATCATTTCTTAAGCATAGTATTCATAGGTTATATTTGTAAATACAGCTGATGTAAAAGAATTTGTAATTTTTTTTAATTTATTTAGGGTACTGCAGAAAATAATACTGTTTTCACTGTAACCGAATGTGTGCGTTTATTTAACTAATAATGTTATACTAATATAGGTGATTGACCGCTAGGATGATGTAACATTACCGTTACTAGGTAGTCAAAAACTTTTCATTTGTCTTTCTGCAGTTAATGTACTTTTGAAAGATACTTTCACTTAGCCAGATTGCTTGAGTTTCCGCTTATAAAAGAAAACAACTTGTTGCGTTTGTTGCAACAGGCATTGTTGCTGTGCACTCGGGAAATACAACTCATTTGGTTTACTTTGCAAACTTAAAAGCCACGTGCGCGCGTGTGCGCCTGTGTTGCGAGCTATGTGTGTGCACTTGGCGCAAGTGTCCGCTGAGTATGCGTGCACAGCCGAGAACTGTGAAGGCTTTTATACTTCACGCGCTCGCCGGATGCACAAGCATTCCTCATGTGAGATTGCCAACTGTGCAGACGAATATCAAATATGGCAAATTAGAAAAGGTTGGTCAGTTAAATTATGCTACTGTAATGTTTATTTAGCAATAATTCTCCAGTACCGATAGCAGAACCGTTAACGTCGGACCTTAATGATACTTCTGTCTTTTATAATATAGCACCGATAGCGATAAAGTAGAGTTTCAGTATCCATCCCTAAATAGAACAAAACAATTGTGCTACTTATCATCTTTTGAACCATTGATTTGACTTAACTTCCATGATCATTTGAAGCATAAGAAGTTTAACGAATTAAGGATAACATTAATGTTTTTACCGATTGCAAAAAAAAAAAAATCCTAAATTTCAAAACTTTATAACTCACTTTTTCCTGGACGCCTCAACAAGTTTGATTTTCCTTCCATTGATCTCCTTCCCAGACAGCTTCTCCAGGGCATTTTTCAGATCACTATGAGAAGCAAACTCAACCACGCTGCAGAAAAATAGAAATATTCAATAAAACCACAAAAGTAGTAGTACAGTATCAATCAATGCTTTATTGTATATTTAGCAAACAAGCCACTGTGAAAGCAACAGGAAAGAAAACACCCAACTCACCCCTCATTAAGATTTGGCCGATGGGCATCTGCAAAAGTAACCTCTCCAGCCTGTCTCATGAAATCCTTTAAATCCTACACACAGCACATCAGCATTCTAGAGTTAGATGATCATTTTTTACACTTACTATGAAGTATCAAAGTTAATGAACAATGAAAGTTGGGGTCCGAGAACATCTCAGCTCAAGCTCAACCCTGGACCATGTACAGTGCGCTACACATAAAACATTCAAATCAAACTGAAGAAAAATTAGCATGCAGCCAAAATAGTGTAATAATAAGTTGCACCTTTTTCACCTTATTCTTCGCGTACGAGTGGGTGCAACCATTTGAATGTTTTTGGCTCAAGACTTCCGGGTTATTCATTTCATTCCATTCATTTTTAGACGTTAAAAACAGCTCATTATGCTGCTTGATGTTGCAAACTGATATTTTCTTATATTATTCCACATTGTCTGTATAGTCATGCAAACACTTGTTTGTAGAGCAAGTAGTTTGACCATTTTCTGTGGTTTATTAATCCTAGTCATTTCTCCCATTGGCAACTGAATCGGAAGTTCTAAAACTAATCGTGAAAACAGGAGCACTTCCACATTGAAGAAAAAGGTCTATAAAATATTTGTCTCTCAAATTCTATTGTCAGTTTTAATATTTCTGTTATTGTTTTTATTTTTTCTGAACTCTTTTAAATGTTTAAATTTGTCTATCGTAAGCTAAAAACGTATAAAAATTGCAATCATGTAATCAGAAATTATGATATTTATTTTCCTCAAATTTTGTTTTATTCCTTTTCAAATCAAAACACAGGTGAAAATTTGTTTTTAAAAAGTACTTTGAGAACATTCTTTAGAGTTTCTTCTACATTAATTGTGTGATTTCTTCATTTTAAACCATAGGTCTCAAACTCAAACTTCTGGAGAGCCGCAGCTCTGCACAGTTTTGCTCCAACCCTAATCAAACACAGCTGATCCAACTAATCAAAGTGTTCAAGATTACTAGAGACTATTAAGCAGGTGTGAGTTGAAGATGGTTGGAGCTAAACTATGCAGAGCTGAAACCCTCTGGAAATTGAGTTTGAGACCATTGTTTTAAACCAGGGGTGTCCAAACTCGGTCATGGAGGGCCAGCATCCTGCTGAGTTTAGCTCCAACTTGCTTCTACACACTGCCAGGAGGTTTCTAGTATATCTAGTAAGGGCTTGATTAGCTGGTTCAGGTGTAAGTTGGGGCTAAACTCTCCAGGACACCGGCTCTCCAGGACCGAGTTTGGACACCTGTTTTAAACCTTTTTTACAAGCTATTCTAAAAAAGTACTTTAGAGTTAAAAATATAAAAAAATGTCATTAATTAAATTTTACATTATTACTTTAAAAAACTACATTAGACTGTGCAGTTACAGTAAGTCATCCAAGATCTCTTCATTATTTCATCAACTTAAAGCAAATCTTTTTTGCAAAGTTTTTTTTTAATGAATTTATGACAACAGGTTTTCTTTTTTTGACATTTAATATTCAGATACTAGCCTGCAATACAAGTGGATTAGCTGTACAGCAATTATTTTCATTTATTCATCCACATTTCACTGCGAGTTATATAGTAACTCCCATTTTAAGACTGGATTCTGGGTTTTTCCCATCAAAGAACTCACAGGGTCCTAGACAGAAAAGAATGTTTAAAGTGATGCCAAGCAGTCACCTTTGATTCACAATGTGACAGAGCACTGTGAAGGCACAAATCAGCCCGTTCCATGGTCTAACTGATCTCTATTCAAATCTGGCAAGAAACCCAGGCTTCTGAAATGTGCAAACACAAAGACCACTGTGTCTCATGGGGCCAAAATCAATCAGAGGAACAATGTTGACCAGGGAGATTTTTGGAACGCTTTGACATTCTCGGACCACCAAACTAAAAGAGGAACTAAATAGCTCGTAATAAAAAGGCCCCAGATTTAGTAAAAGGTACATTTACATGGCAAATGCATTCTTACCAAAACACAAGTGATTACAGTGTGGCAGAGCACAGGCTTTCCTTCCATCAATCGTACCCTATTTGTGCCGTCCCCTCAAGGGCACCGAGCGTCAACAGCGAGGAAGAGATTATAGACTAATACCTGGGAACGTACCCATCGGGCTGGGGTGATAACCTGGAGATTTTATCCACGGCCACGTGTGTGGGACCACCAAAGTGCAGTATACACCGATCGAAGGCTCTCAAATTACCGAACCCCTCGATTGACTGTGTTTGCCAGAGATTCGCTCTGTTTCTCTCTTTCTTTCGCTCTCTCTGCCCCTCTCTCTCTCTCCATCTTTCGAATTCGCTCTCTGTCTCTCTCTCTTTCAGCTCGGCACCGTCACAAACTGCGATTTGTAGCGGCGGCCGCTGCGTCTAGAGCGAGACGGCATCACTCTCAGAGACCTCTCATGCGATCGGCGGAGGTCTACTAGTCGTGGGACTCAATGGGAGTGGATTAAGCAGAGAGAGGGACCCTGTAGGGCTTAACTCCACCATTAGCGAGCTCTTCCATACGACACAACAGTCAGGCTGGCAAATAGAGGGGTGAACAATTGGTTAAAACAAAGGCAAATTGATTTAACCTTAGTGTTTCCTGATCTCTAGCACTTAAGGAAGTAGTTAACATTTGACCTTCAATTTTTGTGAGTAATCTCAGAATGCCATTGATTAACATTAAAAGAAGCTAGAAATTGTTACTCTACATGATGCACTTATACATATGAAGGAATCCTTATTGTCTTTGTTATTATATGCAGTGTTTGGGAATACAACTGGCTCGCCATAACTTGAGAGGAAATAAATGAATTGATGCTCACCTGCCAGCTCACTCTTGATGATAAATTCTCCACGATGAGGCGATTCTCTGTGCGCATTGGTGGAGGGTTCCTGACAAGTAAAACATTTAGATTTAGTTAATTTCTAACGTACAAAATGAGACTAAACTAAAATGAGACTAAATAATATGCTTATTTGGGCAAAATGCTATACCTTTCAGATTTAGTTATACTTTTAAAAGTTTGGGCTTGAGAAGATGTTTTTGAACAAAGTATCTAGAAACATTTCTTCACATTAATGTTATAGATTGTTAAAAACAGTTAGTATTTATAGAAAATACAGATTTTTTTCAGGATTGTTTGTCAGTTACAAAAATCATTTTAATTGCTTGATAACACTTAAAATTTCTTTTAGACTTCACAATATCTATAAAATGACTATAATATCTATATTAATAAAAACACACCAAAATGTATTAAAATGTAAGTGAATAATAAAAGAGACAACTTTTCTGTAATAGTAGTGCTGTGTGATATTTGTTAAACCCTTTAAGGTTTACATGCTGGCTGGCTGACAGGGCTGTGCAATGTGTGAGGCCAGCAAACAATGTAGCTTTCAGTTAAGAGGAACACAGTTTCCATAATTACACTGTTTGTAGATAAAGGTCTATGGCTCTGCATACAATGACTTTATCTTGCTGGAGTTTATGGCAGTTTCACTTTACTTCAGGATGCATCAATGCCATTCTGTAAGTCTATTGGAGACATTCATAAATATTCCTAGAAAATCTAATAAATGTTGGAGACATACTCATTACATAAACACTAAATCGCACTTCAGCAGCATTTATTTGAGAGAGCACAAGAAAATCTGCCCTTGAGCAGCGTATTTAAAGGCATGCATGAAATTGTGTGCACGAACAGAGGAATCGGCATGCGAGCAAAGAGATCTGCATGCTTGTATTACATGAATGCACTCCTGACTAGTAATACTGCGCTCACAATATTTGTCATTAAAATAATGCCATAGGTAATTGGAAAATCTGTATAAAAGTCCTGCCACCACAGCTGGCAAAAATCCTAGAAGAAACACTGCATTTACATGGCTTTGTACACATGGCACTATGTATTCTGAAGTGATGCAAGCTGGCAGACATTGACATCAAGAACTACTTTCATTATTACAATTAACAACTGAAAGATGGAGTATGCCGGGATCAAAGCTGCGTTTTCACTTTTGACTTGTTTCATGATGTCTTGTTTCATGATAATGGGATGAAATAGACCCTTTAGTGAAGTAGGGACTAATTTAGTTTGTTTAAATGATGCTTCTAGACATAAAATGCAGCACAAACATGGTAAAAAAAAATGGGAAAATTTGCCAAACGTTTAGGAAATGTGAAAGTTTCTCTGGTTCAAAAGTTTCTACCGTTTCGTTATAGTTTGGGTACAGATTGCTATTCTACATTTACTCATCTTTAATGTTATCATTACAGGTATCATTTTTGGTGTGAATAGGCCTTTTGATTAATTTAATGCATCCTTGTTTGGTAAACATTTTAAAAACTCCTAAATAATCTTATGGAGCACAAGCCTTTGAACTAGGGCTGCACAATATATAAGTTCAGCATGATTATTGCAAATTGCAATGTGATCATTCGCAATAGTCACATCACAAAATATGCAATGTTGATAATTTCACAAATATTTTTTGAGGCCTGTGACTGTATGAGGATTTTAAAAACATTTAATTTAACAGTTAATTTTATTGAAGTGTTTATATAAAGACTATGCAATGTTATTTTGCATTTGATTACTCATTTACTGTGTACCTAAATACAGTTAGACTTCTCTAAAAACAAAAAAAATGCTGTTTATTTATTTTTGTATGTTTTTCTTTATTTAATTTATCCATACGTGTGTGCTTTTATTTTATATTATTGTATGCAGATAGACTCCCCTACAGAATAATCTCAATCAATCTAAAATGATTAATTCTTTCCAAATAGAAGTCGTCATCTAGGGAAATTGTATACATATCGCAATATGTAGTCGCAGAATGAATTTTAAAAAATATCGCAATGTTAGATTTTTTCAATATCGTGCATCCCCATTTTGAACAATAAAATGTTCACACGTAACAGAAGGTTTATGTGCAATAAGTAATAACAAAAAAAAAAAAAACACATAAGGAAAGTTTACTTAAAGACTGACACTCACCTTCGGCTGTCCTGAGAGCCACGACCATACCGAGCAGGGAAACGTCCTCCACCCCCACGACCTCGGCCTCCACGCAGACGAACGCGTGCATGTTCAATGGTCACTCTGGGAAAAAAAAAAAATTTAAATCCCTCATATGCGTGTCTGCCTCTAATATATCAGCTAACTTTAAGAGTTCTTTTTTTAACCTAACCACCTTCAAGCGAGACATACACAGTTGATGTTCGACCAACAACGGGCTATTGGTCTTAGCAGTTTGCCAAATAGGAGCCATTGGTGCCCTACTCTAACCGGATGTTAACTGTAGTAAACGAGTCTGTAATAAAATATAAAGTGATGCAAGCCATAGAAGGAAAAACTGATCAAATTTTATCTATAATTTATCTAACCTGAGTTCTTCAAAATCATGTGAGATTGATCCATCATCTGAGACCATTCAGTTATTTATAGTTTGTTAGGATGGGACAATAATGGTCATAATACTGCTTTCCCAAAAATCTGAAGTCTGAGAGTTAAAAAAAAATCGAATTATTGAGAAAGCTGTATGAATTCAGTTCTTAGCAATGTAAATACTAAATAAAGCTTTTAAATACTTATGCTTTTATATACTTTAAGATTTACTTTCAAAACCTAGGTTTAAGTAAAGCCTTTTCAGTCTTTTAACAACAAAAAAAGAATTATACATATTTTTATCTTGACTCGGTTAGGTTATTGTAATGTAAAAATGTATTAGCCATGCCTCCCTTAAGCCTGGTTTATACTTCTGCGTCAAGTGATCGGTTTGACTCACATCGCAAGCCTTGCGCGTAGCCGTGCATGTATACTTCTGTGCGCTGTTTCTGTTGCTTTGCAATAACACTTCCGAAACGCTAGCTGGCAGCAGGTGTTTATGTTTCTTTGCTGGTTTTGTTTTTTCTGAACGCTTCCTTACTGTACAAGTGGCTCAAATTTGCTCATTTTGAGGCGTGAACCAGCAGACGTGCAACAACTTTAATCATAAGGTAAACACAAAACAACAGTCTCCATCCGGAGCTCCTTCACGGGACTCCACACTTGTAAACACTCGCTCGTCAGCGCTACCAAGCCGACCAACCACAGAGCTTGCACTATGCGTTACATTTTTTGAGAGGTGGGCGTCAACGCCGTAGCATACCCGTGCGCTTGACGCAGAAGTATCAATCAGCCTTTACTTGTCTGCGGATGATGCAGGATGATACTGCTCGTTTGCTGACAGGGACACGCAAATGAGAACACATTACACCCATACTGGCTTCCTGTTCAGTTTAGGATACATTTTAAGATTTTTGTTTTGGTGTTTAAATGCCTAAATGGACTTGCAACAAGATACCTCTCTGCATTAATTCAACTGTACACTCCATCAAGGGCACTAAGATGTGCTGATCGGCTACTTTTGGCAGTTCCAAGCACAATGTTAAAAAACAGGGAAAACCGTGCCTTTGCAGTGGTTGCCCCTAAACTCTCCTCTCCGTGTTAGGCAGACCACAACCCTTTAAGTTTTCAAATCTAGTCGTAAAACCTATTTTTACTCTTTGGCTTTTAATACCATTTGAGAGTTTTGTCTGCTGTATTTGTCCTTTGTTATAGATGGTGTATGTGTGTACAGCCCTTAGGTAAGCATTTGTTATTTTTAACAAGCGCTTCATAAGTAAACATTGACTTAAAAATAAATTTACAAAAATGTCTTCATGCAATATAACCTTTACTTAATATTGTAATGATTCTGGGCATGAAATAAAAATCTATAATTTCACGCTTTCCACAAATACACACATGCAATTTATAGGACTGGTTTTGTGGTTCAGAGTCACATAAGCAAATATTTTTTATGAAAGCATCAGCCACCTGAAATGAAGTGGTCAGCGTGACAGATATTCAAAATGGCAAGCGAGCTCTGCTTTGTTTATGATTTGTATATTCTGCAGTCCTCGTTCCAAATTCCTTTTTGAATGAGGAATACAGCCCATTGATACCTAATTGATGCTAATGTAGTCAGTTATTTCTCTGCGTAGGTGTAGAATGTACATGCTTGCTTACAGTCTGCCTTTTCTTGGTGTGAATTCTGGCTGAGATGCAGTCCATTTGAGGCGAGAACACAGTTAGCTTTTTGTCGCCACAAGTTCTTTGGCGTTAGCTTGGTGCATCAAAGCTTTTAGATTTTCTCTTTTTTGCTGAGGTAATACAGGGTGTAGTGAAATAGGCACAGGTGAAAAACATACCTCTCATTGCAGAGCTCTTTCCCATCAAGCTCATAAACAGCATCTTCAGCATCTCTTGGATCATCAAATTCCTGCAGGAAACAAGAAAGAGACATTTACATGTGATCTTGATCTTTAATTTATTATATTAGAAGACTACGGTTTTTAATATTCTTTATAAATTGCCTGTGTATACATAGGCTAACTGCTTAGCTGTTCATGATTTTATATTAATATTATGTACACTACTGTTTAAAAGGTTGGGTATAGTGAGATTGTTTCAAGATATTGATGTATTCTGCAAAAATTTCATTAGAATTTTAGAAAAATAATTTGTAGCTAATTGATCAAAATATATTGATCAAAGAGATCACTGATTTAAGATCATGTGATGCTAAAGCCTGAATTAACAGACGCTGAAATTTAATTTTAGCCATTATATGCAGAATCTGACGTCTTTTCCAAACATCTGAATGATGGTTTATTTGAAAATATATAACAATAAGTTAAGTATAAATTTGTAGTTTTAAATAAAAAAAAAATCAGTTCACTAAAAAAATACATTTCTAAATATATTTTGTAGGCAAACTATGACAAGCTAACATTCATATTAAACCCCCTTAAAGGTCACATCACTTTTTAAAATTCAGACTTGACATTTATATATAGTTTGTCAAGACAAGTTCAGGTTTATGCAAAAAATGTACTGGAAAACAGTTAATGGGTTAACCATGGTATGTAGTAAAATTGTGGTTAAACAAATGGTAATCAACGTGCCAACAACCGCGGCAACTACACCTTTATTATAACAAAAGCCCGGTTGGCTTATAAGGGAAATGGCTTCAAAGTAGACACAATAATTTCACAACATATCGATTCGATAAAACAAAAAAATATATATTCCTATAGGTGCCCATAGCGCTGCCTATGTAGTTAGCCCAGCATGTTTTGAAACACAGCCTATCAGGTAACGTTAACCATACTGAGGTTAGGCCAGTAATAGACGCTTCTTCCTAGGCGACACAAACTGCAAGCTCTTATGTCAATAGCAAGCTCATTATATTGTTCTGGAAAAAGTCTATAACGCTTTCCAAACTTACCACAAAACCGAAGCCTCGTTTGAGGTCGATGTCTCGGATTCTCCCGTAGCCCTTGAAGAAGCGCTCGACGTCCTTCTCCCGCGCAGAGGGGTTTAACCGACCGATGAAAATACGACACCCGCTCATTCTCTTTAAAAGAAAGACCATTACATTAAAAGAATCGTCAAATAACGATACTTACATTCTGCAAGTGCCAAACACCGACGCATTTCTGAATCAATGAAGGCTTGAGGCCTTTTTTGAACCACAACACATAACGTTATTCAGAGCTCGTTAAATAACGAATCGCCGGGCAAAACCGTCGATTCATCAACACATCCGTGAAATTCTAAACTCAGAAACATTTTCTTTCAGGTAACGTACCTCTATTTAATGTCTTTCCTGTGAATGTGTCGTGTCTGTGCGTGCGAACAGCTCCTCACACAAAATGGAGTCAGTCAATAAATGTAGAGCGGAGAGCGACGCTCAGCGCTGATCTGAGATCAGTTCAGAACAGAGGACGAGCGGAGAACAACTGTGACACATTACAATCAGCTTTATTGCCAAGTAAACACATAATGTAAATACTAGTCTTGGCGACAGCGGCTTAACGTTACTTCGTATTATACTGTCAATATTTCTGTGCTTATTCAATAATTAAAAGCATAATAATGGATATAACAAACTAGTTTGTGTTCTTTATTAGTCTATGAACTTACTTGATAAATAACAATGACTGACATCTTTATTCTGACCATAAAATAATTAATGTAATCTAAGTATACACTGCAGCTGTTCTTCAAAAACATTTTGACTGGTCCACAAAAAAACAAACAACAGCAATTCATGAATTAGCTATTTATTTAATAAGGTTTATTGGATTCTGACTGCTTAAAAAACGTTAATTTATCTTGTAAATTAGTTTCAGTAGCTTCGGTTAATAAAAAATAATAACCCAGGTTAAAAAAGTTGATCAAATAAACAGTAGAGTCTAGGAAATACATGATCCAAGTAATAGAGCTATTATTCGTTTGAGTCGGCTCTTTAATTGAATTGTTCAAAGGAACCGACTTGAGCAAACGGGTCGGACCTTTTCTTTTTACTTGATTAATAACATAGATATCATTAGATGTCGCCTACCCTGTTGTTGCCTATTGAAAGGAATGCGTCAATAGAGCCGCCATGGATTAATAATTGATTGTCTATCAACCATATTTATTCTGACCATAAATAAATGTTAAAACAACGTGCATGCATTTTAGCGAATTGTTCTTTTAACAGCGAATCAACTGTTCAAAAGAATCGACTAGCAGAAATGAGTTAGACTTCGTATTACCTAAACCGTTCATACGAAGATCCATCACTAGATGGAGCTATCGCACAACATTAAGGAATTTAACCATATAATTGGATAGTTGAATGCATTTATAAACCATTTTGAGGGATGTAAACAATAACAATGGTCCTAATATATTTCCTGTTTTACATTTTAATTTCCATAGCTTTTCGATGATCCAAAAAGAGCCACATATTGATAATGTTATGACAGCTGTTTTAACAGTATGATTGAATTGCCTTGTTACAGTTATGAAATAGTTTGACAACAAGCAGGAAATGTTTCATGGCCCAATGACATCCTCACACTTAAATGGTCTATAGAGTAAATCACAACTCAAACACCAAAATACACAAACCACATGTGCACTTCAAATGAAAGCTTTAATTAGAAATAGTTATATACACACTGTAGAATTAAATTAAACTTTATACAAATATTAAAATACTATTTTCACACCCACAGCAATGTACAGAGGAAAACCAAAAGAAGTGTAATGAGGGATGGGGAGCTGAGTGGATGAGTCAACTTAAATTACATTTGCAGAAAAACACCGTACAACAGTGTTTCACACACATCCTGGATATCCTTTTTTTTTACTTGCATCCTTTCTTTTTTTAAAACGTTACAACTTTCATGTTCACTGGAAAATAAAAACGCATCTTAGGATGTATGTGTAGACAATCTCATGTCCAAAGAAGTAAAACCCTATGTCTGGAAATCAACAAGACAATGTTTATGCATAGAAAAGAAAAAGTAAGGCCATAAGGAAACTGAAGACAAATTGGCATAAAGCCAGTGAGATGGAGGAAACGCATGATTACAAAGTGAGAAATGTATGAAATGTACAAGTTTTAAGGCAGCAGTAATATTTTGCCTTCAGTTTGCATAAACAAAACAAAAAATAAATCAATTTACAGAAACAAGCCAGGAACACTCAACCGAGGAAGTGCAGACAGGCAAATTTGCCCTCTCTCTCTCTCTCTCTCTCTCTCTCTCTCTCTCTCTCTCTCCAAAGTCAGACAAAAAATAATAATAATAATAATAAAAATTTATAGCTCTCTATAATATATGATGCATGATGACAAACATCAGAATCTCGCGCCAAACACAAGGGAATATACACATGAGGTGGTAACATCCAATGGACAAGAATGTAAAACACAAAGAAAAAGCATCTTAAACAAAAGATTCATTGGTTTTTCAAATGTACATTTGCCAAAAGAACATTGCGAGTGAAGAACAAGGCCATTTTCTGGAGCTTTATTAAAATTAAAACTATAAATTTAAATTTTTATAAAATCTTTTTTTTTTATAAAATTTTTTGTGGATTTATTGGATTTATTAGTTATTGGTTTGAGTAAAATTATTCTTTGCTGGACTGATAACATTTTCTTAAAAGTTCAAATAAAAAAAAATAGGAATTTAAAAAATGAGAGGTGGTCAGAATAACAAATTATTTTTATATGTTGCAATTAAAAATCCAGGCTTATTGCACCAAATATTAACTAAACTCTTCAAACGTTAAGACGTTAACATAAACATGTCTTTTTGGTTACTTTTCTGAAAAAACAAATGCTCAAAATGACACATTTTAATATTCAATTTGGTAGAATTTGTTGTTGTTCAAACACAACTATAAATCCAAAATCTCCAAAATTTTTAAGTCAACAGCAAATTTTTCACCTGATTCACTCAACTGAATAGGCGTTATCAGTGGTTATCAGCTGATAGATATGGGCTAGTAGGTGCCTTCTGTTATCATCCATCCACATGGTTAATCCACAATACTAATATAGAGAAGAGTCACGATCCAGATCTGTTTTTACGTCACTGTGACGGTTGGGTTTAGGTTTGGGGTAGACGATATTAAAATACAAATAATGGGAAATTTCATTCATTCATTAATTTTTTTTTCGGCTTAGTCCCTTTATTAATCAGGGGTCACCACAGCAGAATGAACCACCAACTTATCCAGTACATGTTTCATGCAGCGGATGCCCTTCCAGCTGCAACAAACACTGGGAGACACCCACAAACTCACATACACTACAGCCAATTTTACCTTATTTCATTTACCTGTACCGCATGTCTTTGGACTTGTGGGTGAAACAGTTCACCCGGTGGAAACCCATGCGAACACGAGGAGAACATGCAAACTCCACACAGAAATGCCAACTGACCCAGCTGGGGCTCAAACCAGCAACCTTCTTGCTATGAGGTGATTGTGCTACCTACTGCACCACCGTGCAGTAGCCTTTAATGTGAAATTTAATGAATAATATAAATAATTCTCATGGTTAATCAGCTATACTAATAGAGAAGATTTCAGATCCAGATCTGATTTTACATTACTGTGACGGTTGAGTTTAGGGTTGGGGTAGAGGTAGATATTAATAAAATACAATTAATGGGAAATGTAATAAATAATATAAATAATTCTCGATAACCACAGCTGTATGTGATCTATAGCTGATTCACCCCTACTGGCCCATATCTATCAGCTTATAACCACTGATAATGCCCATTCAATTGAGTGATAACGGCTGAATTTCTTTTAAAAGATGCTAAATGTAATCTACAGTGCATTAAAACAATGCACAACCCATTTCTGATGGCATATCTGATTAACACTCTCTTCAAATACCATTTTAAGATCAGATAGCACAATAAAAGACTTAACATACTTGACAGTGGTCTTTAAAATGTCAGCCACATGTCTGGTTTCATTTTAGTTCCACAAATTAAAAGTGAATTGAACGTCCTCAAATTATAATACAAATCTTATCAGTCCAAGCTCATAAGGTACAGCCCAGCAATAGACCTTCTCCACAATGCAACAAAGTCTTTCTGGAAAATGAACATAAAAGTGATTAAAAAAAAGGAAAATTGCTTTTTTTTTACTTGTGCGTGCAACACATAAACATGAGGGAGATATACTTCCTTTCAAATAAAGAAATAAGATCAAACTACTTCTTGCTGATCTCAGAAGTTTATCTCCCTCACTTTAGACGAACAGACATGTAGACAAGGAACATCCATTCTACTTAACATTTCAATTAGAAAAAAGATGGAGGTATCGAAAAATGTTTCCTATTTTGGGGACAAAAAAAGCCTAGGTGCTGCTTCAGCCCTCTTCGAATCACAACAGCCACAGTCGCACAGGCATCAGAAACACACACACACACACAGAGCACAGCACAGGTACATCTGGACAAATAAAAAAGGCAAGCATGTATTTGAATACAGTACAATGCAAATGGGTTTAACCCTGCGTCTCGCACAAGGTCAAAGCGTGGAGATGGTGCCGCGTGTCATGCTTTGATGCCGTGCTCCTGTGTGTATGCGCGTGTAAAAACAAAAAAGAAAATGTAAAAAAATTGTACAGAACATGCAGCATCAAAGAGAAAAGGGCCTGACTTAGCAAATCCTTGCTGAACTCTCCCTTTCGCAAGAGGTCACAGTCATCGACAGAGCGGACGTCCATCACGTAATCTGAATGCTTTAGTTTGTAATTAGCGAATCCTCACCATGACGAGGTAAGCCTGTGAGTGCAACTGATTATTAGCCCACCTGCAAGAAAAGGTGCAACGTGTTAAACTTGACCATTTGCGCATCCCTTTGAAGGGTTGTCCGGTGAAGGGAGCTGTTGGACCCCATAGCTTGTAAACCGCCAAGGTGGGCGATTTTGTTGGCTGAGGGGACAGCTGACGGGTCGTTTTTTCGGGTGGCTGTGGGAAGGGCGAGTGTTTGGTGAGAAGCTTTTAAGGGTTTTATAGTCCTGGCCAGCGATGACAGAGAGAGGGGCGAATGCACACAGATTCAGGCTTCCTTTAGCAATGGAATATCTGAAGGAAAAATGGAGTAAGAATGAGGTTAGCCGAGAAAAAAAAAGTGTCAATAGCATGTGATTTGATGTGATTTTTTTAAATAAAAAAATGATAATAAATTTGTACAAATACTGACTTTAATGCTTGTATTAGTGGGAGTTTAATAGACCCTTTTCACTTATGACTCATTTAATGGTCATCAGCATCTTAAATCCTTTACATTTTTTATATTTAGATAAAAACGTATGTATATACATTTATATGCATTTACATATGTATTATATCATCTTTGCATCAAATTATAAAAAACTAGTTACCGCTTAAGCATGAGAGCTTAAGCTAGGTGTTTCTAATGCAGGACAGTTAATTTGGTGTCGTTCTCTCTTCTGGCTACCGTTATCAGCCTCACACAATTTATTTCCTGTTTTTGAAAGTCGTGATAACACCATAGTTGAGTTTTTCCTTTATTATTTAAGCAAATAGAATTGAAATTTTTTTTTTTGTTGTACACCTCTTCATTCACTGTCCTCTAAATTTATCCAACTATGACGACGTCTGCTGCAGAGAAACCCGGAAATGTGAAAAGGGTCCATTGCTTTTAATAAAGTTTTGGTGAAAAATAAAACAAAGATTTAATGAAAATTTTATCATACAAAATATAAAATGACCAATTATATCACATTTTTATGGTATGACCAAATTTTAATTGTATTATTGTTATTAGTATTATTATATAATGATTACTTTTAATGCAGTTAGTAGTGCTGTCAGAGGATTAATCATATTTAAACATTTGTTTTATGTATACGTTGTAGATTTATTATTCATATATTTGAGAAACAATAATATCCAAATATTTAAATAATAAAACAAAAGATATATAAATATAAAAATTTAGTTCTGTATATAAGTAACTCCACAGTATTTATTATGCATTATTTATGCATTTGCAATACAAGCTTTTATTCTGGATGTGATAAATCAAAGGTTTCAAAGCACTAGTGGTATAGTAGTAAGAAATGTAATTTGATGTACATAATATACAGTTATGAAGTCAGAATTATTAGCCCTCTTGAATTATTAGCCCCCTGTATATATTTCCCAAATTTCTGTTTAAAGAAGGATTTAACACATTTCTAAACCAAACAGTTTTAATAACTCATTTCTAATAACTGATTTGTTTTATATTTGCCATGATAACGGTAAATAATATTTTACTAGATATTTTTCAAGATGCTAGTATTCAGCTTAAAATGCAATTTAAAGATTTAATTAGGTTAATAAGACAAGTTAAGGTGATTTGGCAATTAATTGTATAACAGTGGTTTGTTTTGTAGACTATTGAAAAAAATATTGCTTAAGAGGGCTAATAATTTTGACCTTAAAATGATTTTTTTTAAAAATTAAACATTAAAAAAATCTAAAATTAAAACCTGTTAAACATAATTTAAATGTTTAAAAAAAGAAAAATTCACAACAGGGCTTATAATTTTGACTTCAGCTTATATTATTTTTTATAATACATAAATGCATAGTGAAATATATAATATAAAAAGCATTATATATTTATTGGAAAATATAGCTAGTTTTGCCACCCATCATCTCTGAATCTAAATGTGCAATTTGACTCACCATCGCCATAGTCTTCAGCAGAGGTGACTGAAAGCAGGCTGTGCTGGTCGCTGCTCTCGCTGCTCTGCTGGCGGTGGAGAGGCGCAGCGGCACCAGGCTGCTCAACAGCCCAGGAGGGAGAGGAAGAGGAGGAGGGAGAGGAGGAACAGGCCATCTGATGAACCAGTACAGTCTCTGCGTGACAAGAGCTCGCAGCAGTGGAGGTGGAAGGGAAACTGTAGCTCGCCTGAGCCTGTTCCAGAGGTTCATGCAAAGCCTCAGCCTGAGGGCCCTCTGACAGCACGATCTGCACCCGCGACTCTGGAGGAGGTACAGAAGTGCCGCCCGCCCCATACACAGCCTCTTCATAGGAGGGCAGCGACACCTGAACACCCCCCACCATCATGGAGGAGGGCTGTCCTGACACACCCTGCTCCCGGCTGCTTCAAAACACAGAGGGAAAGATGTGAGAATAAAAATAAAGCCTAAACCGTATCAAATCCTGACCTGCCTGATCTGTGGCTTACATCACAGTCGGCTGATTACGCAACAGCAAATTACAGGAACAACAGTGCCGTCGGGGATGTGCCTTAGCGGTTCATGTCAAACAGTTGAAATCAGGATTGACTTTATCTGTTCTTGCTACCAAAATTAGTACATTGGTAACTTTTAAACTAGCCATATATGTTCTCAAAAGAACAAAAAATATTTGGACATGTCTTTGTGTTGTATAAAAATCTTTAAATCTTTAAAAAAAATCATGTTACAAATGATACAATTGTATTATATTGTTTAAAATTGACCAAAGTGAGGACAGAAGTATTTAAACACTATGGTTGTCATCTATAAAGTACAAATTCATACCTAAAAATTCCTATTTAAATAATCTTGACTTTATATGAATTTATATGAATTTATGAATTTATTGCCAATTAAATTCATATTAATTTATTGTGGGCTCCACAAAAAAGTTCAGCACCTGTTTTAAACACTGATAATAAAAAACATTTCTCAAGTAGCAAATTAACCTATTCTAATCATTTCTAATGATTCAAAGCATCATGCAACTTTGATTACAGAAGTGATGGATGCATTGTCATCGCAGGAACAAACAGCCAAGCAAAAGAGACATCTTTCAAATTAAGTTAAAGGGTATGTATGTAAGTTTTTGACTCTTATAAAGCATAGAAATACCATAATATGTTTGCAGATATTTAAGAAACATGCTAAGTGAACATATTTGTTTATCTAAAAAACAATGCTGAAGTCAGTTATTCTTTTTTGAAAATGTGCGCTCCGTGCCGGAACGTCTTGTCTTTGTTTTAGTTATTTTAACCCACCCACTGCCAGTTTAGCCAAATATATTTCAGCACCCCTGGTTGCCTTGTTGGAAAACTGCGTATTTCATTCATTCATTCAGTCAGTTAGTGAGGCTCTCAAAGCATGCTTCCGTGACCAAAATCCAACCTCCAGTGGACAGTAGCTGACTCTAAAATGAGACGCAGATTCAGAGTCCCACATGAGGTTAATAATTAGCAAATAATTTTAGGTGAGCAGGTTACATTGTAACTCCGTGTCCTAACAACACGCTTTGCGACATGATACGCAGAGATGAGCAATTTGGCTGTTTGCACCAGATTAAACACGACAGAAATTAAAATACAGTCATTCAGAAGCACAGAATATGCACTCACTCATGAAATGGTAAGGTTTACAGTCAAATTAATACATAATAAATGTACATGCTGAATCACTGATATGTGTTAGTTTGCTCTGAGTCACAGCTCTAAAGTTCAATTTTAAACAGTTTTTTTATTGTCAGGATCATTAAATACCCAAAATATTTCTTTGAGCCACTATTATTATTATCCTCCTAAAGCTGTAATTAACTAAATAATCATCATTAAGGTTTAAGTTTAGAAGTAAACAGGCACTATTTGCTGCTGTGCCTTTAATAGCTCCAAGTAAACATTTCTCTCCTTCTTTGTGTTGATAAAACATTCATTTTTGAAGACGTAACACTCAGTGAGAGGGAGACGGGCCTCACCGGCTGTGATGGAAGGACTTGAGTTTGGGTTGAAGCAAAACAAACAGCACCACCAGCAGCAGGATGAGTGCAACAGAACTAGCAGTGGAGGCCACGATAGAGAGAGCTGGCATTGGCAATGATGAGTGCTGTTCCTTCTCTGGAGGAAGAAAAAACATTTTCTTTGATTAATAAAGGTAAAAACAGGTTCACAGTGATGTATAATTAGTTTTAGTTAAAGCACCACAGAAAAAAGTAGTTAGCTGGCCAAACTGTTTATCTTGGCCTATTTTGATGATTTCAGAGGGGCTTAAGAGTCATTTTTTAAAGGTTGTGCTAGCTTTGTATGAAAACCAGAAAATGCAGACACAGCAAGTTCTTGCATGACAGACTGTGACTTAGAACGTCAGGCTTATAACTATTCTGTCAAAATGTAATATTTATAGTAAAATGTGTGCTGCATCGTTTTAAACAATCTTAGGATAGGCCAGAAAGAGCACTAAGATGTGTTGTTCTGTGACAGAAAAAGCAAGCAGGGTCATATTTCTGCAAAATAATTGGTTTGCAGCATATAAATAAATAGTGACTAGTTTGCTGTTATTAGTACTGTAACTACTCGTAGTGTTGGATTACTATAGTTGGGTTAGGTGGCTTTGGCTTAAGTGTGAGCTTGTTTTGTAATTACTTCTATTTATTTAATATATTTTAATATCATCCAACATCGTTTTGTGGGTCTTATTTAAACTTTCAGTTCAGGCATTGGAATCATTTTAAAAGCACAGATACGGCACTGGTATCACTAAACACCCTAATGACACCCAACCTTACAAACTAGTTGACAAACTAGATAAAAACCAACAAGAAAACGTGTACCCATCGTCTTTTAAGCCACAATAATAATTGATAGACATTTTTAATATATCATTTTTCATGTTCTTCCCTGCTTCTATCTACTGACAGTGGATCGATAACCAGTTTTAAAGATACTGTTATTTTAAAAAAGTCAAGGTTTTAAAACCGCTAGGATTGTCTGTATTTTCTATATACCGTTCTTACGATGTATGAATTTTTTTTTCCGACTATTTCATTTGCTTTTTAGGGCATCAGATTCTTTGGTAGAAAAGGACCCTCCACTTCAAGGTCTACTAGTCAGCCCATGATTCAGGAAACATTTGAAAAACAAATGGCTTTAGCACCAACATCTGAGCATTCTCTAAACCTGAACAGTGCAGTGGCTTTCTTTAGATCCACAGAAAAGAAAGATATCCAAAGATGTCTTTTCAAGTTGTTTTTGAAACAAATGAAAAGAGCAGAAGTCAATGATTTGTTTTAATTATTTAGCCAGACATCTTTACTATTCCAAAATATTTTATGTTTCTTAAAATAAAACATACTGTGTTCAATGT
Organism: Danio tinwini; assembly: GCA_903798205.1. Classification (NCBI taxonomy): domain Eukaryota; kingdom Metazoa; phylum Chordata; class Actinopteri; order Cypriniformes; family Danionidae; genus Danio; species Danio tinwini. Next base: position 11,353,559 of record CAIGQZ010035027.1, read on the forward strand.
GGGGGGAAAAGTTGTTGTTTTCACTATACCAATACCATTATACTGTGAAACTGTGATATTTTTTTCCAAGGTAATCATATCGTCAGAATCTTATCCATGCCTAATCTAAAGCAGGGGTGCCCGACCACTGGCTTTTGAACCAGTACTGGGTCGTGGAAGAGTTGTTACCCAGAACACAAGAATGCAAAATTAAACTACATAAGATGTAGTGTAACACACTTTACATGCTCCAAATGTCTTATTGTGAGTTACTCCTTTAAGAACAAATATCCGTATCTGTGCACAGCCGCTCTGCTACACTACTAGTAATCTAGGTATGAATACAGGCACCGCAATCAGACACTGTTTGTGTGCTTAGTTTAGTTTACAATGTGACAGGCGCCCATCTTTATTAAGATTCAGTTACTAGTACAGCATGAGTTGAAAACAAATATTATTTCACTCAATAATGAGAAGTTGTATTTATTTGTTTTAGTTTGTTGTTCCATGCAGGTGTGATATAAATATAATTTCATGTATACTTGGCAACACCTACAAACCAAAATACACCCCTGCCTCCCGGCTCTGTGAAAAAAATGATCATTACCAACACTTGTCCGTTTTATGAAAAAGGTTGCAGACCCCTGATCTAAAGAACTGAAATATGACCATTTATGACCGTATGACTGTAAGCATATTGCGTTTAACCTCTGTTCTCAAAGTTTCCAAATAGGAGGAAATCTGCCTATATGTGAGATTACAGCTGAATGTTAATTGTCCGAGTGTATGGATCAGTTTCCTGCTGTTGTGAGATGTACCTGTCACAGGGTGACAGCTGATCTGCATGGGCGACTTCCACTCTCCGTTTTCACAGGTTCGGAACTGATAGCCTCCTTTTAGGATGTAACCCTCATCACAAAAGTACTCAATCACGGTACCCTGGGTCAGTCTGTGGCACGGCGACGGGTGGCAGTTGTATCCTCCATTCTCTGGCTCACTTGGTTGCTGGCAGACTGTTAGAAGGAAAAAAAGCTTCAAGTCAGATCGACTAAAAGAAACTAGAATTTCCAGATAAATTTTTTCTGCTCAGAAATTCATAATCACTGTAATTCCGCTATAAAGCAAACACAGCATTAGCCTCTAAAGGGAAAGAAATATGGAAAAACAGACACATCATCATACATACCATCATTTTTGATGCAGCGAGGTGGGTCAGAGGACCATTGGCCAGTGACGATGCATGAGATAATGCTGTAGCCGTCCAACGTGTATCCTGGATCACAACTGTACTGGAGCAGCGTGCCAACAGAGAAGGAGCCACGGTTCGTTTCCGTCAGGTTACCACGGCCATGAGGCACAACTGAGGGTCTGGGACAACCTGCAGAAACACAGAAAGAGCAGAGGTTAGCATTAAAAAAACTGAGTTAACTAGTTCAAATTTATCTTGGGTTATGTTTACATTAGTTTTCTTCAATTAAGAGTCTGAAAACTAGGGATGAAAATTTTGGCCGATACAAATAACCAAAACTCTGTATATTTGAAAGCCGATAACAAAATGAATATAAATCTCGAGATGTATTTTTATAAACTTGACTGAAAAGAAAAAGCTAACAAAAAACAACTGATTCTATTGCAAAAAAAAAACCCAAGGAGACTGCAACAACACATCTAGATCTTTGTTTTTTGGGAAAGCATTTACAAATTGCAATTCTGATGTCCCCTTTTTGTGGAAAAATTTCCACCTTTTCTTTCCTCTAGCAAAAACTGTGCCGATTTGCTCTGTGCGACATGCCACATAATACTGAAGGCACCAGCCAAAACTCTCATGGCTGGTAACAATAACCGTTTAAAATAATCATTAATTGGAAGATATTGATATAAAAAGGGAATATATTGTCCATCCCTACAGAAAACTACAGTTTTTAAAAAATTCTACAAGTAACTCATTGACTGATTTAAGATAACCTAAAGTCAACTTGATGAAAAAGCTAAACTCCTAATGAATATGAAACTAAATCGAGGTTAGCTTGATATGAAGCTCCATTTTAACCTGTGTTACCATTATCCAGGTCTGTCTGAGCTGTGTGTGAAATCTAAACCGGACATTCGATCTTTCTGTCATTGTATGTGGAGTTGTCCTCTTATACAGCAGTTCTGAAACTTGATAAGGCTGCAACTCAACTCCATCTTTAAACTTTACTTGCTTACTGGGTCACAATAACGATATACCGTATAATTTTCAGAACAAAGACCTTCTACATATTTTGGTTTACTTTGCTCTAAAATCCATCTTTGTAAAGTGGATTAATGAAGACCCCTCAGTTTAAATCAATGGCTGCTTGCAGTCTGCAACATAATCCCACTTGAGGCTCTCTTCACAACTATGAAGAACAAACCTTTTCTATTTTATCGAACCTTCAATCTTTTCTTTGATCATCTAGGAACCTCTAAAATCTCTAAGGGTGCTTTTACACCTGTAGATAGATTTTTTTGTTCCGAAATAGGGATTGAAATTGTTACAATGTTGCACTTTGTTCTTGGTGCGGTTACACTGCAAAGTTTCTAAATGGACCAAAATAGCTAAAACAAGTAATGTGCGAGTAAACTCTCGTCACATTGGTCAGAGTTTTAGGGTTTATTTTGCAAAGTCCTGGTCAGCTGTCATGCATACTTATTTAAATTTATGACGATGAGCAAGACATTATTTTTGAATGGTGACACCCACAGACATCATCACCAAATATAAAACAGGGTAAGATTTCTCACACATAGCCATTGGCTAGAATTATGCATTATTGGCTTTACATTATAGAGAGAAATAACAAATAAACCAAGACTACAGTTCGGTCAATTAAAAAGAGATAAACAGCTCTTGGTAATATTTCAGCATGCTTTCACTTTTGTATTCGACATGAAATGCACATTTACCATTAGAAATGATGACATCCCGCCCTACTCATAATTCTCTCTTCATATAGCCGTATATGCCCATTACATATCCGTAATACACTGTGATATAGCCTGGTTCGTTAGTTTAATGGATCATTTTGCTTTCTCACTACAATCAATCCGCTTCAGAGTCTGTTTTAATAAGTCAAGATCACCTCATTCAGGCTATGTCAGACCGATTGATTTGCCGTAGTTCCGAGCGCGATTGCTGGATTCACATATGCCACACCAACCGAGCTTACAGGGGAAATGAGCCAGGTTCCGAAACAAAAGTCTAGGTGTGAAAGCACTAGGGTTGGGAGGCTGTGAATAAATTATTTATGAATAATTAATGAATTCATAACAAATTAGTTACACACAAACTACCACCTGTCAATCATTTTTTTCCATGGGACTCTGGCATTTATATCGGTGTCGTTATAATGGTGTCAACAAACTTGGTTGGTAAAAAAAGGTGCACAACCAACAGTATCTGAGGTTTTCGCTAAAATTACTAAGTACAAGTGTGAAAGTGAATGACTGAAACAGTGTACTGACGCTGTGACACATTACCTGATAGATTCAAAATACCAAAGAGTTGTTAAATAGAGACAAGATTAAATAAATATCACATTTAACAACTATAGCGAGACGCAATCCAGCGGGACATCCTTGATAAACTGTCCGATGTGCACTGATCTCCGGGCTGACTGCTGGAGCTCAGATGCTGCAGCACATGACAGAGTTTGTTTGTGTGTGTGTGTGTGTGTGTGTGTGTGGTCACGTAATGTGCGTTTTCAGTGGTATAATGTGGACAGAGATCTTTTCAGAAATGCTAGGTGAAATGTCAGTGTGAATGTGGATAATTTTCATTCTAAAATGTCATTTTAAAACTGAGACGTATTAGTGTAAATGGGGCCTAAGTGTGTATTTTTTGCGAGCGGGTTGCTGCTGCGAAGGGGGCGGGGGTGGAGGATTGAGATGCCGGCTCAGCATCATGATGTCTATCGGCCATCGGGGATGGACGATGGCATCGTCTATCGTCCCAACCCTTAAAGCACCCAAAGACTAAAAGCTTGTCTGTTAGACTCAGACTGGACAAAAGAAATGTAATCTGCCTTTTTGTAAAATAATTTGGTATTTTATGTTCTTAATTTTTTTATTTAATTAGTTTGTTTATTAATTTAATTACAATTAAATTAAATTTATTATTATTATTTTTGTTATAATTTTTCATGTGGGGGCAAGATTCAATTTACATGAATGATGGATATTATCTTATTATTCAATGTAAATATCTGACATGTTTTTGCACAAAAAAAAAAAAATCTGGTATTACCAAGCGTTTTCAAGATCTGATCATATGCGGTCAGCAGCTTTTCAAATGCCTTCAATCAAATGTATTTTGACTACTTCTGGAAATAAATAAATAAATAAAAAAAGTTAAAAAGTTAAAAATGGACAAGCTCAAAATGATTTTGACCCTTATTACACATGTATTCAATAGGGAATTAAGCAGATCTTATTCTTATACTGTTTTATACCCCCAAGTTAGTTCACACAAACTTCACCCACATCACACACTCATAATGTCCAGCCTTCAGATGCATAAAAAATATTCAATTTCTGCCCTTAAGCTAAATGGCATAAAACCAAGGGTGTCTCTTTCCTTCTCATTTTCCCAGTCTTTCTCACACATGAGAAGAGAGAGAGAGAAAAAAAACACATTTCCTGAGCCTCTGAGCCGGAGCTTCATTCACACAATAGATCACTTGAAATGCGTAAACATGTTTATCCCCTTATTACATTTATCCAGCAGAAAGAAAGAAAACAACTCACACAAACAGGGTCTGTTTGGAGAGACCCCCACGATCACAGTCTCTAATCTGAGCTTTTAACATGCCCTTAAAGCTGCGATCAGCCGATTATGGACTCAGGGGGTTGGACATACAGCTTCATCTCTTGTATGTTTTTTTTACACAGGGGAATCAGTCAGGATATAAACCACAGATGCAGAGCTTCACAATCCATTATTTCTTCTATGATCTGTATTTTAATGCACTTTTTAATGAAAATGTGCAAGTACAAATTAACAAGTACAAAAACAAAAGCAAATAAGTATAAAAATATCAATGTATATTGACCAAAAACCAAATTCCTGGCAAGAGAGAATTTAGTTCAGAATATTAGGATCATTTTTTTATTAGGCATGCTCCGTTCAGGATTTTTGCAGCCGATACTGAGTACCGATTCCTTGTCATTGTGATTGGCTTATACCGAGTACAGATTCTGATACTTCAAGCGTTATGTAACTTTGCCAATGTATAAAGCACATTTTTCCTCTAAGTATGATACTCAAGTGGAGATCTCTCCTTACCTAAGATAATATTAATAATAATAATACATTTTATTTAAAATGCCTTTCAAAAAACACAAGGTCACTGTACAACATATATATATATATATATATATAAAAAATATATAATATTCAATAATTTAAAACTGCACAACATATACACAATTCAATACTCAAAAAAATAAACCGACAGTATAAAAATAGGGAAGATGATCAAATATAAGGACATGATACAGAATGTAGTATGCAGTTATAAAGAGTAAGTTTGGATTTAAACAGAGGGAGAGAGTCAATGTTGCGGATGTCAGAAGGAAGAGAATTCCAGAGTTTGGGAGCAGAGCGACTGAAAGTTCTGCTCCCTACTGTGCTGAGACAGGCAGAGGAAACAGAGAGGTAAATGGAGGAGGAGGATCTAAGGGAGTGGTGATATGGAGGAGATCAGACAAGTAAGGTGGTGCGAGGTTATGGATGGCCAGGAGGATTTTATATTCCACTCTGGGTTTGATTGGAAGCCAGTGCAGATCTTGTAAAATGGGGGTGGTATGGTGAAAATGAGGAGTTTGGGTGATGATGCGAGCAGCTGAGATCTGGACCAAGCTTATGGAGGGATTTCTGTGGAAGACCATAAAGGAGAGAATTGCACTAATCAATGAGTGATGTGATGGGCTATGTACGAGGATAGAGGTGGTGTGAGTAGTGAGAGAGAAGTGGAGATGGTTTATATTACGGAGATGAAAATATGCAGACTTGGTTATATTATTGATATTGATAAACTAAGATTGCAGCATATAATTCTATACATTATTATTACTGCAGTGCATATAATCTTAAACATGTCTCTTATATTAGTGTGGACAAGCAGCTTTACAGAAAATAATAGATAACATACGGGGAGACCCGCAGATCTTTCTGAGAAGGTCATGGTTGGACACCAGATGGGGCTGATTGCTCCGCTTGCGTCACAGCAGCTTAAAACACTGGATATACAATGGCTGCAACAAAGAGACCATAACCCGTGCAAGTCGCACCAACAAACTGTATAAACTGAGGTCACACCACATCTGTATATATTTTAGCTGCTATGACCTGAGCGCAGTGATCACTTACACTCCCATGCATGATTTACTTTCTCACGTGTTGTAGCTGCTATCTATATAACCCAGGTCCACACGTGCATCTTCCTCTGCTTGTAAACTCATAAACAAACACTTGCGGTTCATAAGATCAGCAAGTACCGATCGAGTCATTAAATGTGATTATCGCCCGTTTTTTCCCTTCACTTTTGTCAATTGGTAAAGTTTGTTCCTCGTCATTGTCGCCACTGGCTTGCATGGCTTGGGACTTGTGGAGCTGCGTATCGATGGATTGCTCTTCAGTGTTTGACCTTTCAGCAGTGAAATTTAGACCACACTAAACTGAACTAAACTGAACTTCAACTCTGAAAACTGGACTGACACAGTTTCCATTTACTAGAACTTTTATGTTAAGCTGCTTTGACACAATCTACATTGTAAAAGTGCTATAGAAATAAAGATGAAATCCCGATCTCTGGCCGATCGATCAGAACATCCCTATTTTTTATTAATGATTAAAATAGTAAATGTAATAAACGCACATAAAATGCACACACAAACAGATGTGGACAATATTGTTAGTACAATTTTGTCCAGGCCAGTTTATTAGCTTCTGTTTAGCCACAATTCAAAAGCAATATCTGATTTGAATTACTTTATTTTCAGTCATTTTGATTAATCATTACTTTTCAGTTAAGTTATTTCGGTGACCAGTGTAGTTTTTCATTCCAACAATTTTGTCTGGTATCTTCAGATTGTGTTTCTTCCTTGTTTTCATTTCATTGCAATTTCATGCGTCACTGAAAGGTAGGATCTCTCAAGGAAAATGTGAAAAGCATCTCAGATTTGCGGAAGAGTGGTTGGTAATGATTGCTGCTCAGACCTGCTACAACAAGTTGAACTGGGCCATTACAATATCTAAAACTGATTGAACATATGACAAAAGAGATTCCTATCTTAGGAGGAAAGCATGACGGGTTATGCGTAAAAAAAAAAACTGCATTCAGTAAACTGTGTTAATGTCCCACCTGAATTCCTAATTAACCTGTTTGGCTAGCAGAAGTTTCATAAGAAAGAAACTTCAGTGTAAATCAAAAAGCTATTTCTAAACATTCTTTAACTGTCTGTATGCTTGACATACTCTACTAAACACCCATAATCTGAATAAAACACACCATTTAGATAATGAAAAGAAGTTTAACATTTGGAGTGAGATCTCAACAATAAAAAATAAATGTCGAACATATGGTCCTGAATGAACTTCAGCCTCCATCTGTCCATTATGCAGCACCCAGTAAAAGAAAAAAACACAACACAACGAAGGGATTTACAGCAGAATAAAATTCTAATTATCCTTCATTACAAATGGCTGTGGTCTAAAGCGGATCACATTACTGACCACTGCAGTGTACAGCTGCTCAGTGAGAGCAAAACCCAGTGGCCCAGGAGTGGGTTAAACCCTTCTGTCTCAAAAAAAAAAAATCCTCCCTTGTAAATATGTTTTTGTTGATCTCCTTATTACACAGGCTGATGTTTTTTTTTTCCATCTCTGTTCTTTTTCTCCAATCTCCTAATTCAAATCCCTGAGATTGTAGGCAAGCTGTTAGAAGGGGAAGAAGCCAAAAGGGAGGTTTGTGTCTTTCTCCCCCATCCCATTTATAATAGTATTTGTAGTAGTGGAGGAGGGTTCTTGTGACCAAAAAATAATGGTATGAATGATTCATTTTAAGAATATAACCATGACAACAGTACATCATTTCTTACTGAGAAAACGTCTCTCATTTTTTATTTATTTTTTTATCCGTAAGTGACAAATTATTCAAAATGAAAACGCCTTATACCAGTACACAATAAAATCAAAGTATAACAAATATATAAAATGTTGGTTAATGATGTTGCTTTGAAATGAAAATGAGACCAACATAAAGGTGTAAATTAAATTTTTGTAATTTTAGTTTTTGATACATAGATCAATTGACAACCTACATTTACTAAGCCTGAAAATATTAACTAATTAAAATGTTTGTTTAAACCCTTCTAAATTACTCCAGTTAGCAGATAAGTAGGTAATGGTCTACTAGTAACATTTTTTCCCCTGAGGCTTTCTATGTCATTAGTGAGAGCACCACTTTGTAACCAGCAGTGTGACAAGGTGCTTTGCATCTATTTTTCTTCCTGGTCACTGAGAGTTTAAAGAACATTCAATTAAATGCAAATACCTCTCTTTTTAGTCAGCTGTCCAATCACAGGGAAGGAGTGGCAGGGCCAAAACCACACCTACCAGCTGTCACAACATTCTTGTTACATTGTACAACATCATCAACAAGCACAGCAATGGAAAAACTGAAGAAAAATGCATAATGCTGCATATATCATGTCAACTTTTTTGTTGGTAACAAAAATCTTTTGCTAGTAACACAATGCTTAAATTGGATTCTTTCTACACTAGATGAGGTACAAATGTGTGCAACCGTATGCTGAGAGTAAACTTATGGCTAGTTCTATTATTCTAAACCAGGGGTGTCCAAACCCTTTTTATGAAGAGCCAAAAACCAAACCTGACTGAGGTCTGTGGGCCAAAAGTAAACATACCAAACTAGGGCTGGGCTGATAAACAATATTATATTGAATTGTGCTAAAATTTATGTCAATAACAATGATAAGCTAATAACAATGATTAACGACCAAAATATGTTATGGCATTTAATGGAACATCTCATTTTTGTGGCTTTAGTCATTGTTGGGGTACTGTTTTCAATTTAGAAGCATTAACAACTTATCAAAATACATATCGTTATTGTTTATTATGGAAAATAATAATCGAGATTGCATTTTCGCCATATCGCCCAGCCCTATACCAAACTGCATTACATTGAAGTGTCCATGAGTCATTTCCTAATTTATTTCCTAATATTTAAAAATAATTAGAAAACTTTGCTTTATAATTACATAATGCAATACATTTAAAAACAAATTATAATGAAATATTACAGTAAAACCATCAACAATCCCACTGATAACCAAATGGATTTCAATGCTGAACACACTAAGCTGTACATGCCTTGTTTTTCTTGATGTCTTGTGCATTGTCCTCTATCCGTTGAGTTACAGTATTTACATTTTGAAAACTCTGCTTCTATTACAAAACAAACAAAGGGTCAGATTTAATTAAAAAAGATTCAAAATTCTTTTGCGTGCACAAGTCTATTATTTCCAATGGAGGAGCGTGGATTGAGAGCGTATTGAGACATATTGGGAGCGGCACACGTGCGTATTCTATGTGCACTCTGCTAAAAACATCTCTTTTTCAGACAAACTTTAAATTGAACTTTTCAGAAAGCCACACGACAAGTCACGTAACAAGAACTGACTGATCAGCTTCATACTTTATATGTAATATACACATTTTGGTAACCTTAGACACCCGAACACCAAGTGCTTTTTAATTCTCTCCATACATAAAACTTGTATCGGAACTGCAGTAATCTTTGTATGTCGTCCTCTGCGAAAACGGTTGATTGGTCATCGAGCAATGACAAAAGCACATTAAAAATTGCTGAAGGAAGCGATGCACTCATACTTTCCATGTGCATTAAGACGCAATATATGACTGACTTACAAATTACCTGATTCTGCCATACATCTGCCTTCCTGTAGCCAAAGTAACTTAATCCCATAACACAGATGTTGACTTTTGTGGCACCAAGTCCTCCCTGTGCTGACTCTATTATTCCTGTATACACAGGCTACTCAGTCGCCTGTTCTTGCGCTCCGTTTAGGTGTGCTGTGTTATGACTGGTTCAAATACCATACTGGTATTTGGTAAAGTCGTGCATGTCCAAATTGCGATTTCAATACAATTTCAATTAATTGCACAGTCCTAATCTGAAGGCCAAATGTATTTTGTAAACGTTTATTTTGTCATGTCCACTGTATGACGTCACGGTGGCGCAGGGGGTAGCACGACCGACTTACATTAAGAAGGTCCCTGGTTCAAGCCTCAGCTGGGTCAGTTGGCATTTTTGTGTGGAGTTTGGATGTTCTCCCTGTGTTCGCATGGGTTTCCTCCGGGTGCTCCGGTTTCACCCACAAGTCCAAAGGCATGCGCTGTAGGTAAATTGAGTAAGCTAAAATTGTCTGTGGTGTATATGTGTGAATGAGCGTGTATGGATGTTTCCCAGTGATGGGTTGCAACTGGAAGGGCATCAGCTGCGTAATAACCTATGTTGGATAAGTTGGCAGTACATTCAGCTGTGGTGACCACGGATTAATAAAGGGACTAAGCTGAACCGATGCAGTCTGATATTCCAGATTACAAGAACATAAACATATAAAACACCCAAAAAATGCTGCAGAATTACTCTCAATCACCAAACAGCTAGGCATTTTGAGATGAGCACAAGTGAAAATTTGGCCTAAACTATTACACCTAAAAACCGATCTGAAATAAATACTTTTGATCAATGTAATGAAAAGGTTTTTTTTTTTTCTGTAAAAACTGTATAGCAAATTTAAATCTAATCCCGAGCACACATTTTTTACTATCATAATTCTCTGCTCTAACCTCACGCCCTGGTTCATTCATAATAGATGTTTGTTCAATTCTGTTATCACCAAAGCTCGCTTCACAAAACCTCCCGAGATATCTAGTGTTGTCGGCTAATGTGTGTATTACGCTACGAGCTTGACGTTGTTGACGAAACAAACGCACCACAGCTGCCGAGATATGAAACCCACCCATGACACAACATGTCTTCAATAGCTCTCAAAGGGCTAATAACAGTGTGTGGTTTCCTCCTTGTAAGAAAATGCTGCATGAGAGAAAGGAGGCCTCAGTATTCTCGGCTCTCATGTTTCTGTGTACATAACACAGTCTGGATGACATGAATCCTGCCAGCGATGGGAGGGATTGTTGACCGATATGCGCGAATGTCTACGTGTGCATTTGCTGTTCCCACATGTGTTTTGGAGCAGACTCAAAGAGTTAAAGGGAAACGCAGCAGGGGCGGTGCATATCTGCGATGGGGAAAAGCTGACTGTGAAAGATAAAGCGCACCCGCAGCCTTTTACGGTCATGCAGGAAGTGCTGCTAGGAAAGGGTTTTCAGTGAAAGGGCTGTCATTCCTGTAGGGATACAGGAGGAATGAGTTTTCACATGCACGTTTAATTATACCGAAAAATAAAAAACTGTAGAAACAGGATGACTTGGTTTCTACAGCAAAACGAGCCTTGACAAGAAATCCAAGAGACTCTAAAAGACTGATCTATCCAGAATGAAACCATGACTGTTTAAACAGCTGAACCCACGGATTCATTAATGATTATCGATATGCAAACGTTAAGCAAAACATTGAGAAAGTTCTCTCAGCAAAACTTTCTTAAACATTTTATTTGACAGTGTAGGGTAGACTGGAAATTATAAGAGGAGAGAGCAGGTAATTAACTAATACAATACATTCATTTATTCATTTTCTTTTGTCTTAGTCTCTATTTCAGAGGTCACCACAGCGGAATGAACTGACAACTATTCAAGCATATGCTTTATGTAGCGGATGCCCTTCCAGCCACAACCCGGTACTGGGAAACACCCATACACACTCATTCATGCACTACGAACAATTTAATTTATTCAATTCACCTATAGTGCATTTATTTTGAACTGTGAGGGAAACCAGAGCACCCGAAGGAAACCTATGCAAACGTGGGGAACATGCAAACTCCACACAAATGCCAATTGGCCCAGCCAGGACTCGAACCAGCGTCCTTCTTGATGTAAGGCAACAGTGCTAACCACTACTGAGCCACCATGTCGCCCTAATACAATAGAAACTTATAATAATAATTATTAAATGTATACAAGGATAATTAGGGACACATTAAAATAAGAGACAGCTAATAAAAATATTTATAACTATTACAACAATAACAATTTTAATTGATCCCAATGGAATCTTTGACATTTATACAGCATTCCTTTATAGATGCGTTTCACAGCATATCGATACTATATTTGGATTAGCTTCCTCTTTCATCTATTTCCTATTAACAATTGCTTAATCAAGAAGCCTATGCTGTTGCATGATATTGGAAAAATGCTATACAGTGGTCTCTCATTGATTAAGGGAGTTATGTTCTAAAAATAACCCGCAATAGGCAAAATCTGCAAAGTATCAGCTTTATTCTTTTAATACTACTGCAGATGCACATATTGTGATATTGATGCTGAAATTATATATTGTGCAGCCCTAAATACGTATGTATTAAAAAAAAAAAATATTAAAGTTTTATTTTAGTTTAATTTTATGTATTTTCCTCTATTAGTATACACTTTATATATTTTATAATTTTATTATTAGGAAGAACAGTATCGGCCGATAATCACGTCATGACTCAATCGGTACTCGCTGATCTCGCCGATCTCATGAATTGACGCGTTTGTCTACAAGTAGAGCCAGATGCAAGTGCACGCCCGGGTTATACACCAGCAGTGCTAAGGCACATGAGCAATGTTTCCAAATTGCATTGTTAGTAATTCTTCTTACCATATCGGTTTTATCTACTATTCTTTGTAAAGCTGCTTCAGACCATGCAACATCCTTAATTTCTTCTCTTAGGTAAGGCGAGATCTCATGCGTAGAGGGAAAATGTGCTTATGCAATGGTAAAGTTATGCAACGCTTGAAGCATCAGAATCAGTACTCTGTATCGGCCGATTACCATGACATGGAATCGGTACTCAGTATAGGCTGTAAAAATCCTGATCCAGGCATCCCTATTTATTATAGAATATAAATAAATGAATGTAACGAGTAAAGAGTATTTTTTTACACAGATGATATTGATTATCTGTCATGACAATCAATCAACCAATCAATGAAATGAGCAGTTAACAAGACCAACCGAAAATATCTAAACCAGTGCATTACTAAATCATTTAGAGTCCTTTTGTTTAGAAGCATGCAGCCTCATCACACCCTGAAAGCTGTCGACCATGAACAGCAGAGGGGCCCTAAATAAGTCCTTTCTTCTAAAAGCCAGAACAAAAGCATCAACCGAAGCTCCACGTGTTCTTTATTAAACCCTATTCCAACCCGAGGTCGGCAGCTGACTGATTTAACCCAAACCAAATCGACTGGGAGGGAAAGCCAAGAGACGCAATCTGACAGAAGACACAGAGGAAGACTCTATTGTTGTCCTCGCCTTTTGTCACAGTGAAAAGCGGCAGATGGGCCTTTGCACCCTCCTGATTCTATTCGGACAGCTGTGAGGCACAAGCAAGCCCTCTTCTGTGTACAAAGAGGAACACAAGGAAGAGATAGAGAGGGCACCCGGTAGCCCTGCTGTGTCTGCTATCAGCGGATGGCTCGAGACACAGTACTCTTGTGTTCAGGATCTGCTGTGCTTTGGCTCACCCACTCCAGGAATGCACTCAGCCCACAGCTAATGACAGACTGGAGCCTCTGTGGTTCGCACAAGCAGTTGGAGCAAAAGCGGCTGCCAGTCAGACGTTGGATCCTTGGCCAACAGCTGAGCTCAGAGGTGCTGACATCCATTGTGCTGGCTAATGGCTAAGAGGAACTTGAGATGATAAAAGGGGCATCTGTTTAAACGTGACTAGGCGACTTTGAGGGTCAACAGTGAATATCTATCAAAAGGAATCCACAAAAACAGATGCAGTTTAGTTGTTGTTTTGAAACAAGGATGGGAGGCTTTATTTTGTTTTGGCAATGCTAAGGAAAAAGGGTGGAGTATTGTTTTCTCAGATGGAGAAAATGCTTTCAGTCTCACGCCAGTGGCGGAGTAGTCACATCACAAGCCAAACCTCTGAGGGATCCTCAACATGCAACAGATACACAACACTAGTCACGTCACTGACCTACAAACATAAAAATATATAATAATAATAATAATAAGTGCAATTTTCTGAAAGAATCTGACTCAAAATGTTTTGGATGTGAATCAGAAAAAGTCTGTCAAGATTTTCTAACAAAAAAACAACTCAAGCCTGAGACACATCAAGCTAATGCTAAAAACCTTACATCAGCTGCGTCTACCAAAAAAAAAGTGTTGCATTAACAAACCAAATGTACATAAACCAACTGAGAAATGAGAAAGTACGTTCTGCGCTTGATTAAAAGTATGTATCCATTGCTTCCCACACACAGACTTTACTTCGGTGGGCAATCCAGGTATATTAACTATTTAGTGACACATTTCTTTTACTATTATTGACATCCTTTACATTTTTTTGCATCTGCCCAATAAAACCAAACATCCCCAATCGATAAAGTTGTGAAAAATCTTCTTTCATTTACTCGTTCCGTTGTGTGTATCCGAGATTGGTCAACACTCCCACAGACAGTCTCACATGCTCTGCAGACCCACAGTGGTGCACTTTTTTGGGACATAAAAAATTAATCCGGCCAGATTTCAAAATCTTAGAAAAGTGTCTGGGATTCGACTTTTGCTTTCATTTTCTAAAGCTCATATGCGTTTTTGCAGTACCTTTTTACTTGAGCCTATTTCGCTTGGCTTTGCAGCTGACTGCGAGTGCACAGTCGTGAGAGCGAGAGAAACATTAAATTTATTTTTTTTATCTAAACAACTTTAAATCTAAAAACTAAAAATCTTTAATCTAAAAACTTTACCATATACTCGAAGAGGACAAAATGACTGGTCTAAACTGGCTGCAAAATATATGTTCACCATTAGTAATCAATGCATTTGCCTTAATAAACCACATGCTTTAATTTTGTAATTCTGATTATTTTTAGAGATATTGTCTTTTTTTACTCCTTTTTCTGTCATTTATTTCTCATTTGCTGCTTATTTTATTAATCTGATGACATTAATAGATTACATAGGTTTTTTTATATACATATCTAAAATGATTTGGCATTCAAGTTTGCTTTGAACTTGAAAAAGAGAAGCAGATTTGACCTGTCGGTGTGTGCACATGGCTTCTGAATAGCATAAAAGTAACAGAAATAGTGGATGTCTTTCTTTTTTTCTTTAACCTATTGAAAAGAAACAGTGTATAACAGTGTCATAATAAATACAATTATTGTTAAAAGTTAAATTATGTTTTGTTTGTCACATATTGTTAACTATTTATGTAATGTGGGCAAATGGTGTTTCAATCCGGCTACCACCGCACCTATATTTCAAACCTGTGGGAAGCACTGTGTATCTTTCCATACACACAGGTGGGAGTGTCTGTCATTCCACAGAAAGTGGAACCAGAACTAGTAGTTGTGCAAATATGTTTAATTTTGACAGTGATAAAATGATAATTTTGACAGTCCATATAGTTTGCAAATATTAAAGAGATGTGACAAAATGACAGTTGAATTATTTGTGTTTCCTCTTGCTTAGTTTCGTCACTTTGGTCTTTGTTCTCGCATTTTGATTTGTAGCTGAACAGCCAATCAGAGCACTCTCTTTTACTGACTAAATAAGGGTGTACTCACACTTGGCATGGATGTCTTGAACTGTGCCCATGCACAATTGTCCCCCCTCCTCTCTACCCCTCGGCCTGCACTCACATTGCATTTTTTACCATCCAAGCCTGAGCAGGCTTACGTCATTGATGAAGCTACTGTTCAGTTTAACAGAAGAGAAGCATTCTCGCTCCATAAAACAGAGATTGCTTTAGTTATATTGTTTTGTATTATTTAAGTCGTTTGATATGCAGTAACACATTCAAATCTTTTGCTGAACAGATCCAACATTTTTGACGCTCTTAGGAGATTTGCTGAAGATGGCAGCTTTAATAAACTATGACAGTTTGCGTTCATTAAATAGTAAGAATGATTAATAAATCCATATGAAACAGTCCCTTAAAAGTGACATTGGGTCTTCAGTTTCACGCTCAGGCAGGCTTTGCGATCACACTACAAGCATACCGCGCAAAAGCCCAACCGAACTGCGATCTGGCACACCTCTTCCAACCACACCAGGGCTAGCGAACTAAACCGCGCCTGGGCCCGATTCAGAGCACTCACACTTGCCAAAGAACCAGGAAATGGGGCTCAAATGTGCCTGGGCATGGTTCGGATAGCCTAGTGAGAGTACAACTTAATGCTGCGTTCACACCAGATGAAGATGAAGCTTCAAGCACAAGTGATTTACATGTTAAGTGAATGCAAAGACGTGAATTGACATCTTGCAGCAAGATTTGCGCGCGAATGAAGTGGCACAAATGACACATGCAATGAAGTGGCGTGAGTTAAGCATTGTGCGTGTTTGACGCACAATGCACGTATCATGCGTTTCACGTGAATCACTCGAGTTGGAAAATCTGATGTTCATCATCATGAACTTGCTCTTGTAGGGAGCGATTATGACAAAGTGCCTGTAGTTGATGTCCCGAGGGGAAATTTTCTTGCCGACACCAAACAATAGTTCAAACTCGGCTCAGTCTGACGCACCGATAAAAGCCTGAAAGATGAGAGGCTACATGTGGAACAGAGCAAATAAAGTAGCCAGATGCTAATGGCCTGATGCTGCCCAACAGCATTTAAATTGACTGTGTTTCTAGTGTAGAGTTTTTTTTTGAGTTTTCTTCTGCTTTCAAACCCATTTCCTTTAGTTGTGTTACCAACTGGTTTTACATCTTGACATTACAAACTGGTATTAATCATATCTCATAATTTATTTTATTGTTAGAAATGTTTCATAGCGTACTGCTCGTTTATTCTTCCAGTTTTTTATCAAAAAATGTCTCACACAGTTACAAGAAATAGTTTTACTTCCATATTGAAAAATGAAGTGATACAAGGCAGGGATCATACTAAGTCTTTATACTAGTTTTACATCCTTTTTAATGCTTGAAAACTCCAGTCCCTGCTCATTGTGATTACATGTAAAAACCGCCTAGTGTGTTCTTCAAAATTTCTTCATTTTGTTTCCACAGAAGTCGTCATACAGGTTTGAAATTAAGTAAATTAAGCAACAACTTGTATACTCCCCATTGATGCAACTCGATTTACATCAATAAGCTAATCCTCAAATAAGGAACTGTCTGTCAGTTGGTCATTTACATGTTACTTCCTTATTGTGAACCAGTAACTCTGTCTCGTCTGGCTATAAAAGGCAAGATGTAGCAAATGAATCATCACAAGAGCCAGTGGTGTTAGAGTATTATCATAAAAAGCGACAAGATGAGATTGGGATTTTATGAGACCCAGTAGGCTAAACAGCATGATTTCCCTGATGAGTATGACTTTGAATTACTGACTGCTAGTTACTAAGCTACAAACAAGTGAATGTGAGCAAATATATTGGAGGAAGAAATAAGGTTTGATAAAGATTTTCACATAACTCCAGGCTCATGTTATAGCCCATTTATAACAATGACAAACCAGGTGTTAAACTTTAAACTCAATTGTGTTTGACAAGGGCGTGGATGATGGCAATAAATGCGTACAATAAATATGAATACTACTTTCAATAGCTTTAATAAAACCTAGCTACACTGGTATAGCTACAATCTGTGCTAGATTTGTTTTGATCAAGTCACAAATAACATCATCAGTTCTTGTAGAATTAAAAGACTAAACAAGTCCACATTCTGGTGACTTAATAGACAGAACACAATGTTCCTGATTTCAACGACTCACAATTGAAGGCCTCAAAACTGTAAACCCTCATTGAGCGCTCACAACATTGTATTTTTCCACAATGAAAACAAGAAGCACAAGCCCTATGATTCATATAATTCCTAGCTGCTTTCACAAACACTTGGCATGGCGAAAACAACCCAAATTATTTCACACACACACAAACAACCTCTAAATCATTTGATTTAGAATACAGGGATGGCACAACATCTGGTAACTGGGACTACGAGAACCATATTACAGTACAACAACAAAAAAAGGAGGAGAGTTTGAAAGACTAGCACATTAAACCTTGAGGGGGTAAAACAAAACGCTTGAGAGGGCAGGCAGACATTTACACGTCTGTTTCACACAGATTTTCCAAAGAAGTTGCTACAATATGATCGAAACGTTATTTCTGGGAATGCTACATTTATGCTGAAAGTTCAGATTTTAGGTATATGACGTCTATCAATAAAACAAACACTTTTACCGGCAATGGGTAATGATGGTACAAGGGTTGATTTGCTAACATTTCTCAAACCCACACAAACCACTTCCTGAAACACAACAACACTGTTCTGCATACTTTTGCATATACACAACCGAAACTAAACACGTGGGTTTAGGAAGACATGTTTTGTTGTGTTCTTGTTATTTTGTTTGTTTGTTTAAGACAGAAAATTGGCATTAGTGACATTTAAAATGCTACAAAAGACAATGCTACAAATGCTACAAAAGTTCAACAAAGAATCCCCAAAAAGTCATTATGGTTTCCACAAAATTAAGGAGCACAATAATTTAAAACATTGATAATAATGTTTTAATAAATTATATAGCTTTTTTTTTAGATACAATAAATGTGGCTTTTTGACCACAAAAAAATAAAAATTACCCCAATTTATAACCCTTAAACAATACCTCGTGCCATACCTTTAATTGTTTACATGTGCAAATCAAAGTATCTAAATACATCAAACCAGTTTTGTTAGAATATTCAGTTTGTTTTTTTTTACAACAGCTGAAATTTAAACCAAAGTCTGATTTATACTTCTGCTTCAAGGCTGCATGCGGATGGTCCGGTGCAGCCTTCGCACAGTTGCATACACTTCACCATGGCTGAAGCCGTTCTTGACACACACCTCTCAAAAAAATGTAATAAAAATTTGTGACGAGCTCTGTGACTGGTCGGCTTGGTAGCGTTGACAAAAGTGGGCAGGGCTGAGAGTTACAGGAGAGGACCAAACCATTGGCACAAGTGTCTAACAAGTGTGGAGTCCCATGGAAGAGCTCCAAATGGATACTTTTGTTTAGTGTTTACCTTATGATTAAAGTTGTTGCAGTTGCAGTTAAGTAAGGTAGCATTACAGGTATTTTCGATGTAAACAAAACACTCACGAAGAAACTCGACAAAGAGGAACATAAAACCCCCACTGCCAGCTAGCATTTGGGAAGTGTTATTGCAGAGCTACACAAACAGTACGCAGAAGTATAAATGCAGGTCTGCGCGCAAGGGATGCGGCGTGGGTTACAACGATCACTCAACGTAGAAGTATAATTCAGCCTTCAGGCTTGTTACCATTAGCTCACCATGCTAGCACCTTCAATTTTAAAATGTTCAAAGTTGTAAAAGAAAAAAAAAACAAATTAACACCAGCTAACATATGGAAGTGGTATAGAGATAATTCCATGTAAGACATGAGTAACATGGGAAAATCCGGTTGTTCACAATGTGCCTAGTGCTAAAAAGAGTGACTTCAGCTGTGGGCCTTTAGGGAGCAGCTTTTCATTCTCACACTGTGAAATAGTGTGGGCTGAGTCAAGCTCCAGAAACCCTACGATCAGCCTGACTACAGCAAAGGTTTTACTGTTACCTTCCTGTGCTACTTCCTCTTGTTTGTTTCTGTTAAGACACTCAAGTGAAAGAATCGATGCAATAGCTGAGGCTTTAAAAAAAAAAACAGTTAGTTCAAACGACATAGTTTCATGAAATAACATAAAATCTGGTGCCTTCTTGCATGTTTTGCGGATGCTGGAACGTTAAACGATCATTATCTAGATGCTCTGCAATGACAGTGTTTAGTATGGTGAATATTTTGTACCCCAGGTCCTGTCTTGACACGAACATTGATGATTTGCCAATCAAGCTCCACAACATGGCCAAAAATATGCGCAGACTCAAAGTGAACCACAAATTATATATTGTTTTTGGAATATGACTGTGTGGATCTGCTCTTATTCAGAGCCATGAATGTTTGCAGATGGTCTTCACTAGAACAGCAAAATCCATTAATAAAAGGGGAGGTTCACATTGTCATGGTCATGTATGATTCTCTTTCTGCTTTGTCACTTACGTAAAGTACCTATAAAGCTCTACGTCATCATGCTGATCCGGATTCCTCTTTTTAAATTTAGTCCCGTTTACCTTACTTCAAAATGTTCTACTGGGTGTAGAACTTCCTTTGAGTGGTCAGTTTATGCCCACTAAGGTGAAGTTTACACACTAAAGCTAAACTAGAAACCTTTTATGCATTTTGCTGGTTCTTTCACACACGGGACTTTGGTGGACTAAAAATGCTAACTTTTGATACCTTTTGTTTTTTATTTAATGATGATACCATTATCATCTCGGTGTAGACCACAAAAATATGATTTTGAATAGTATAGACTAGAGTTGTGGACTCACTGCGAACTACTAGCCTGACATAGATAATACAACTTTTTTTTTTTTTTCGCAGGTCCGTGTGAATAGGGATCGCTTTGGAAAAGTGGTTATCAACGTATCGAACTTGTCAATAAAATACACACACACACACACACACACACACACACACACAAAAAGATATGAGATTAATGTAAACATTTTATAACTGAAATCATATATAAATAAAAAACTCTCAAACAAACTATTCCTCAAAAATATATGCTGTCTCCACCTTGTTTTCACATAAGAACATGTGAGGCCATTGTGTTGAGACTTCCGGTCTCATTCAGATCCATTCATTTTTAGCCATTCAAAACAGCTCTTTATGCTGATTGATGTTAAAAACTATTTGCTTATCACACTTTTTTAATTCTAATGTTCTGTCATAAACACACTGGTTTGTAACGGAAACAGTTTTACCGTTTACGACAATTTGTTATTCCTAGTCATTTAACCATAGCAGCAAATGAATCAAAAGACCAATATAAGAGCTTACTTCAGCATTGCAAATTATTATTAAGATGGATATTGTATTGCAATTGTACAACTAGTGGCACCTAACGGAATTACAATTAGCGTTCACTATTGCTAAACAACATTTGCTTTTAATGAAGTAAAATTGTGGTAGACTGGTGATTGTATATTTTAACGCAATTCAATATGATTACTTTTGCTACTGCCACACATACACACCAAAATGACACACTTAACAATGAAATGTGCTGAGATAGTCAGAATTTTTTTTTTGCTTGAGCAAACAAACGGAAGCCAAAATATGATCAACAGTCTTTCATGTGATGACCTTGAAAAATCATCTCTTCTGTCCACTGCTTGGTCTGTGGGAGGGCTAAACATGCAGCTTTCAGCCGATGCTCTAGATTCATGCCAAACACGTGTGTGCAGACATACATCCATGCGCACACACACTGCTTGGGACCACTTGGGACACTTTTTTTGTCCCTGGCTCGACTTTGTGGTGCTGTATCAATATGAGAATGTGGCCACATGGGATCTGCGCTACACCCCAATCCCACTATCATCACTATCATTTATTCTCCAAGCTCAACGCTCTCAGTGACTCATATATTACATAAGGCAAGAGACACTCATTTGCTTGTTGAGCCTCGTTCACGTGTTGTTAAGGCGAAATAGTGCAGATGCCATGTGTTTTGGGAATATAGAGTAAAGTGCTATTCAGACAATTCCAATTGATGTTTAAGTAGCAATTATTAACACAATGGTTTTCATTTCAACTTATGTTTTTGATGGCATTGGGGCATCTATTTTTTTTTTTTATCTATAATTTGTGTTGTCAAAAATAACGATTTTATGATATGAAAACCTTTGTTTAAATATTTAAATTTCCGCAATACTGATCAGGGTTCAATGCAAAGAATTTTTTCTACTGGCCCAATGGTTCAGATTTTAACCTGCCCAGCAAAAAAATATATTTTAAATAATGTCAAAAATAATGTCTGTGAATCTAGAATATCAATATTTTTTAAATGTTAATAAATGTATAATGAGCAACAAAAAAAAAAGAGTTATGCCAACAAAAATAGCAGTATGGAAAATGTGCAAGTAGTTTATTGCAAAACAAAAAGTGGCTGACTTGCCAAACTTACGACAAACTGTGCAAAACATGGGACGTCACGGTGGTGCAGTAGGTAGCACTGTCACCTCACAGCAGGATGGTCGTTGGTTTAAGCCTCAGCTGGGTCAGTTGGTATTTCTTCTCCGTGTTCACATGGGTTTCCTACGGGTGCTCCAATTTCCTCCACAAGTCCAAAGATATGCGCTATAGGTGAATTGGGCAAGCTAAAATGTTCGTCGTGTATGTGTGTGAACGTGTGTATAGATGCTTCACAGTGATGGATTGCAGCTGGAAGGGCATCCGCTGCGTAAAACATATGCGGGATAAGTTGGTGGTTCATTCCGCTGTGGCGACACCAGATTAACAAAGGGACTAAGCCAAAAAGCAAAACATGACAATTTTTTCCGTTGTGTTGTACCCATGCTTATTTCTGCTTCCCGTGTTAGAAACAGATGTTTTCTTTTAGCTTCATAGTTTGATGTTGCAGTCACTTCGCATTACTGGTTGTTACCAGATTATGGAAAAAAGTTACATGCTCACAACATCCACTTAGATAAGAGGAACCAAAAAGCAATACGGTGTTTACAACATCACAGAGAAGGTAGCACTTAAAGGCTTAAAAGCACAAACTTGATTCTAAGAGTTTTGTTTTTGCACACACTTGACAAATAGTCGCAGCCAAATTAAACTTTAGTGACAACGCAAATAATCCTGATCGGTCCAGTAACAATCCTGCCTACTGTTCCGAACGTCTCTCACGCTGGCCCCGGGTCATCGGGCAGTTCTTATTGTTGAGCCCTACTGATACATCGTTAACAAATCAGTTATCACTCTCTGACAGAACGTTTACACACAATGCAGTGTGTTTAATAAAATATTTGTACACCAAAGCTAATACCAGAATTAAATAAGTATATTATCAATTCTGCAGCATGCATTAAAGCAAGTTGCGGCACAGTTTTCAGTGTGCCAGTGTCAGGAAAAAAAAGAATGTTTAAAAAATGATAAAAATTTACTTTATTTCCCTAATTCTGCAGTAATTTTCTCCCATACTATTGAATAGTATCAATCTACATTTTAATTTTCTGTTTTAAAGAAAAAAAAACTCCTGAATTACAACAACGCCACTTATACGATACATTTACAACATTATATATGCATAAATAAGTCTATAAACGACATTATGCCAACAGTACTTCAAGCACCAACCATTCTTTCACCCAAAAAGGTCTACTAACACTAAGCAATGAACCACAAATTCACCTGACCTCCAGACAAAAACCAGTCCTATCTGAATAGGGTAAAAGAATGACTAAAAAACGCACACAAAAGTGATGTGGTCAAGCACACACACCTCAGTCTTTCATTACAACACAACAACTGCCAGTCAACACGGACATCTGTCTTAGTTCTCAGACAAAATCTGCTATGTAGAGCAAAATAAAGAGCTACGTTATGGAAGGAGACACTAGATGAAACGGGGCAACAGACGTCCACACACTCCCAGTGAAAGGAGAGAGTGTGTGCGTGTGTGTGTGCCCATCCCCCACCAACACCTCCAGATGCTCCAACGAAAACAAAGAAATGATGCTTATTTTATTCCTTACGGTAGCTTAAGTCTAACGGTTACTACTTCTGCTATCAGAGCACCGAAAGCGAAGCAAACAAAAGGACCAAACCCTTTTCTTTTCTTTTTTGATGTCAATAAATTGACGCCAAGAAACAAAACCAACCCACTATAAACCATTCTGTGACTAATCAATTATGCAGAAAACTAATTTATTATAATACATTGAAAAAGCAATGCCTGCCACTACCTCTCCCAAAAGTCACTTTACATATTTCATAATCTGAAAACAGAACTTGCTTCTGTGTATGGTGCATTTTTTGACATCTTAAAAATAAAATCAGAGCTCAACGAGTGTCGTAGCGGATGGTCGAGATGCTTTTCTGAATAATCTTACCTGAAGCTTGGCCTGTGGGGAGCATGGCGAGGAGGAGGAGCAGGGATGTGGAGGCCACCCCGTGAGCGAGCGAGGCTCTCGTCTCACACGCTACCATTCCATTGCACATCTTTCAGTCCTGCTTGTGCAGCAAGAGTCCTGAACCTGGCGGCACAAATGCACACTTATTACTACCGGGAGCTTAATGCTTAGTTTATTAAATGTAAAACAGAAGCGGCAGCAACAGCACACAAAAAAAAATCTGTGAGTCATTCTCCACACTGAATCTGTGCTAGCAGAATTTCAATGAATTAAAAAAAAAGAGAAAAAAAAGCACATTTTCATTAAAAGCTTTACTTATGCCATAGATATGCTTCATTTTGGAAGAAATTGTATACATTTTATTTAAAACAAATGTGGTTTCTAATAGGGCTGCACAATATTGGAATCAACTAGCATTGCAATATTGATTTTGCGATAAATATTGCGATATGATTACAATTTTACCAGATGACTTAATATCTCAATTTGGAAAGAATATATAATGTTAGATCAATTGGGATGATTCTGCAGTGGGAGTGCATCTCCATAAAATCTAATAAACAATCAATAGACCATTTCAATGTGGTGACGTCATTGGCCCATGAACATTTTTTGCTTGTTATCAAACTATTTCATTACTGTAACAAGAAGCCATTCAATCATAGCTTAATGTTAAAACAGATGCCATAACATTATTGATCATTATGCGGCTCTTTTTGGATTCTTAGAAGCTATAGAAATTAAAAATGTAAAACAGGACATACGTTGGGACCATTGTTCTTGTTTACATCCCTCAAATGGCCTATTTCCACTGAGTGGTTTGGTACAGTTCTGTATGCTTTTATGTTTCCACTGTCAAAAGGTACTAAAAAGAAAACTGTACTGTACCACTTTTTGGGTACCCTTTCGGAAAGGTACCTAGCACAACAAAAGGGTATGAAAAGGCAGAGTAAGATGCGCAGCTGAGCACTATTGGTTTACAGAGATACATCATTAGCTCATGCACAAGCCAAAAGAATGAAAACAAAGGAAGCATCATTTTCAAATACACAGCCAAGACATTACACTGTAATAATATATATATATATATATATATATATATATATATATTAATAAATAAGGACTAAAGGTACGCAATGTGTAGTTTTTCTTTAATTGGTAACATATCTGAGACTGTAAGGATCTGTATGTGTTTATATATGTTGCATTTATTCGTTTATTTTATATAATTGCAGATGTTACAGTAGGCTGTTTCGCCCTATCGTTTATCTGCAGTTATGATCAAATCCTGCTTATAGAAAGTTTAGTAATGAAGTATTTATGTCAATAAAGTCTTTGTTTTGTGAGAAGTGCTTCTTATATAATATGTAAACGGCCCCTACAGCTTTACTGTAGACATTTCCTCGAGCGAGAATGATGTTGACAGAAACTTTTTATCGTACACCACGCCACGCCATTGGTACCCTTTTGGCAGTGGAAACGCAAGCCTGATAAAGGTGACCCGTACCAGACCGTATTGTACCCCTCAGTGGAAACGGCCCAAAAATGTTCTATAAATTTCCCCGACACTTTTATGTTGTGGTCTGTCACAAGAGGCACAATTTCTTATGCCTAAATGCTTTTAAAATTATTATAAAATTTCAGGCATCAAAAACACATGCAAGTGATCAATTATAACACAAACTCAACATTGCATGTATCTTGTGTTGTGTCTATCACGAAATCACATTGAAATATCGATGCAGAAACAAAATGTAGAGCAGCCCTAGTTTCAAAGCCACTTAATTTAGGCATATTTTACATTACTAATGGTCGAATTATCATTCCTACAATATGAATTAATCCAGGTAATCAGCACAATGGACAATTTCCTAATGTTTCAGTCTTTTTAATTAAACGTTACAACTCGGTTTCTTTTAAAACTCCCAATTACATTTAATAATGAAATTACACTTCTTTGTCAAAAGCACTTTAATAAGCAAAACCATGCAAATTGAAACATTTTAAATACTTAATGAAAAACACTGCTGTTCAAAGTATAATTTTATAATTAAGCATAATCCAGGTAATCCTGACATTTCCAGTTAACTAGTAAACAGCATTTCACCAATGCCAGGTTTTTACATGCATTTGTCCAATTTAGTACTGTCTTCTGCTTCATAAAACAGAGAACTCACCGAATTCTTTAAATCCCTTCAAAAATGTCTTCTCACAATAATTAAACATCACTAATAATAATCTTGAAGATGTATTTAAACAAGCCAAACTATGCATTGTGCTTTCAATTTAAGGCAACTGGAACAAACACTTATTTCAAAACATGATTACTCTGGTAACTAACTCATGGATGATGGGAAACAGCATTGCTTGTGACACAATACATTTTTCAGATTATAATTATAATCAACAAAATATAAAACAGATGCTGCAGGCAACCAATGTAACGTAAGGTAATGTTTACATTATATATGAAGCCTATTAGCAAATGCGACAACATGGAGTGCGTTAGAATTATATTACATTGCACTTGGGGAAAAACAAGAGCAAGACTATTACACAAATGAGAGCAGGTGCATCAGTGCTGCTAACTAAGCAGGAGCCATTTGTCAGCATTGCTCCAAAAGAAGATATATACACGTGTATGCAGGAGGCAAATTGAGTTCAGAAACATGAGTTGCACAAGTCCCAGAAACAGGATGCTGAGTGTGCAACTACTGCTCTCATATGAGGCCAATCTGCCACCGCCACCACACCTTTCCTCTCCTCACTCAGGAGAATCACTAGGGTGCCCAATGAGCCCAAGGAGTGTGACGCACATCACACTGGCAAAGAAGAGCTTGCCTGCTGCCTCATCTACTAAACAGACTGGCGCAAAAGAACATTCTGCAACAAACTGCTTAGTGCCAGAAGGATCCCAGAGTGGGAAAGCAGAAAATCAGCCTGGATTCGGTTGAAAGTGACTAAGGTGTTGTACAGATGGTGTCCCGAGTAAGCGAATCTGACTGACGTGCTGCATAAATATCAAACAACACCTGCTTGAAAATGCTTTAAAGGAGATAAATGACCAAATATCAAGCTTATATAAAATGCAGCAATGAATATTTGATCATTTACTCACTCTAATGTCATACCAAAAACTTAAAAATATAGTTCATTTTCAAAATGTAGACATAGCTCCACTGAACATCCCACAAAATGTTTATAAAGACATAAAATAAATAAATTAAAATAAAGTAGTTTAAAGTCTGTTGGCTTTTATTTCCATTAAGACTGCTCAATACACATATAGTGTTGAGCGAAGTGCTATGTCATAGGTCTCAAACTCAATTCCTGGAGGGCAGCAGCTCTGCACAGTTTTGTTCCAAACCTAATCAAACACAGCTGATCCAACTAATCAAGGTGATCCAACTTATGCCGTGGTCACACTAAAGTTTGAGCATGCAAAATTCTGTTGTATGGCACTGCGAAAAGGGGCAGGATTAAACAAGATGATTAGACATTTTAAAAAGCGATCGATTGGTCCATATTTTACATTTCTATCCAGAGGGGTCATGTTTTGAACTGTAATTGATCTCACACAGTCATGTGATGCAAATTTGCAGGTTAGAGTTCACCAAGCTCGAACTTTGCAAAGCAGCGAACTGCGAAACTTGTCACACGAACTTGCGTTTCTAGTCTGAGACATTCTCATGTGTATGAATGGAAGTCTATGGGGCGAAATGTCCAGTGTGATCACAGCTTAATCAAGGTGTAGTCTTGAACATTAGTTGGATCAGCTGCATTTGATTAGGGTTGGAGCAAAACTGTGCAGAGCTGCGGCCCTCCAGGAATTGAGTTCCAGACCTATGCTCTATGTGTTTCTTTGACTCATGCAAACAAGCATTATAATAGGTTCTAGATTTACTCTACTGGGTATAAACTTATGAAGCACCAAAGCTATGGTGGGGTCTATTTTAATGGACGGACAAAACATCTCTGCATTTATTAAAAAATATGTTAATTTGCTTTGACAACAGCAGGGCGGGCATTTCATAGAATTTTCACTTTTGAATTAACTTTGCTTTTAAAAGATTTCATTTGTATTGAAAAGTAGTAATTTACTACTGTTTTTTGAGAATAATACTAAATTCCACTAAGTAGAAATAAAATAAAATCAAACCAGAAAGAAATGTGGCAACACAGCTCCTGCTTTATCATATCAGAGCTGCTTTCAGGTTGAAATGTAAAAGGTCTAAAAAAGAAATATGCAAAGTCTTTCCAGCTGTCAGGAGTTTAGAAAGGGACAGGACAGAGAAAAGGAGAAATGCACAAGCTGAGAATAGTGTGGCAAGGAGAGTCCAGGCTGCCTGACAGTAAAGAAAGAGCCTTTTGTTGTGCATATTATGGCTCACAGTTTCTTTATCTACACCTTTAAACACACACACACACACACACACACACACACACACACACACACACACACACACACACACACACGAGAAAAAGGGAATCAGTCCACATATAGGAAACCAACAAGGTTTTATGAGGGGAAGCTTTCCACCACAGCAACAATTACATTTGTCCATATGATATCATATTGAAACAACCTCCAGATCAAGTTTCAACGGGAAGCTTCAAAACACAAAGATTTCAGGCAAACTCGTGTAAAGATATGCTACTGGGAAAAGCAGGAAAGTTGTAGAGTTTGGTTACAGGAAGTAGAAAAGCATGGCAACGATGTTTGCTGTCTTCGACAAAGAGATACCAGCGAATTATAACGCAATTACTTGAGGCAGATGACACTAATCTTGTTTTCAAGACGAGGAATGGCACTGGCATTATCGCCTCACAGCAGAAACGAGCGCATTTTTATTTATAAAAAACAAAACAGGCCAGGTATTATGAGAGAACTGGAGAGTGCTGGAGGACGTGGTAATGTAGTTATTCTATGCAAGACAGAAATAAGCCCCAGTATGTCCGGGCTTAAAGTCACACGCGCCGACACGTGCAACTGTTCCGAGAGCAGAACGACTACAACAAAGAGAACAGAGTGTGTCCTGCCCTCAAAATATTGTGAACATAACTAGATTTAATCATAAATACGAACCAAAATCTAAACCATTAATTATTACGATTAAGTTTCCTACAATAACGGTAATAACTTTGAAGTTATTTGTAACTTTTCGACCACAAGTTTTTAAAGTCCTCTTGCTATGTTTACAGCACAGCGCTTAGAGCATGTGCGCGTGCGTAGGTTTATGTATATACGTGTGTATGTTTAGATGTCTTTCTTGCAACGTGGAGACAAATCAGGATGTATATTACAATTACATTTAACAAAACACACTGGCTAGTTCTGACGTAACAACCCGCTTTACTCAAGTACAAAAGACTACAACGATTTTCGAGGTATGTTGCTGACAACAATGATACTGTAACGCATTGACAACGAATATACTTGCCAATATATCTAAAACGAAAACTAACAAATATTACACACAAAATCGACATTAAACAATGTACTGAAGTAAAATGGCAGCCTATTGGTAATAGGAAGCGAACAACAGGCTTTGTCCGCATCGCTGGACTGGCGACTTTTTTAATCGCGTTATGACACACTAATTAACAACCACATTTCCTCTTGAATCTAGCTAGATAATGAGGTAAAGATGATGCGATTACATATTTAACAATCAGTCGTTTAATCAATGGTAAGAAAACCCCTTTTACTGCTATTGTAATAGTGCTTTTGATTGGATTAGGGTTCACTAGCGAGCTATATTGTGTTCTTGTGGATATTAAAGTCCTTAACAATCTATAACTCTTCATACATTTAAGTACACAAACTAAATCAGTTGGTTATCATATTTTTCAGCTTGTACGCCTTAACCAGTAATAAAAATCACATAGACTTGGTGTGGCTAACTGTGTTAGCTCAGCTAACGTTAACTAACCTTCACAGCGAGAAAAAAAAGAGAGCTCTTACCAGTGAATGCCCTCCTCTTTAAAATCAGTATCGGGTCACCATGGAGCTGCGTCGACTAGAAATCCCAGGGTCACTGTAAACGCAGTGACTGTTGTAAAGGAAAATAATCTCAGATTCTGACGGCCCTTTCTGATCTGATCATCCGTCTCGGAGAAGGTTGAGAGCAGCGGGGCCAGATCGAGCACCTCCCTCTCAACAGCAGGAAAGAGCTGCGAGCTCCACCAGCGGCCTCGCTCTCACACCGTCCCCATGACGACCACGGCGGACTGTACGCGAGAGGGGCGGGGCTTCGAGAGGTCTGCTGGTTCATGAGAAATCAGCTGTAGCTTGGACGACGGGGATCCAACACATGGATCTAATTAAAAGACTTACATTATGCACCAATTGCTACTTAGTAATGTTGTTTGTCCACTAACACGGAAATGTATTTGCTTTCTTTTGAGTAAACATTTTTGCTGTACTTTTTTCAACTCTTTTTGAGGTTAACAATTAATTATTTTTCATTCAATTCTCATTCATTTGTTTATTGTATCGCTAATGTTTTTTTTTTGTTCTAGAGCAGATTAATTTTACAAAAATTCAAAAGGTTTAGATGCAACACAATAAATTATAGAACAACACAAATTATTAATATTATAAATAAATACTTCCCAGTACAGGGTTGCAGCTGGAAGGGCATGCACTTTGTAAACAGCATGCTGGGTAAGTTGGCGGTTCATTCCACTGTGGTGACCCCTGATGAATAAAGGGACTAAGCCAAAGGAAAATGAATGAATAAATGAATGATTTTCAATTACAACAACTTTTTATTTTATGTCATTTATTTTCCTTCTGCTTAGCGCCTTATTTATCAGGGGTCGCCACAGTGGAATGAACTGCCAACTATTCCAGCATATGTTTTACGCAGCTGATGCCCTTCCAGCTGCAACCCAGTACTGGGAAACAACACATTTTTAAATTGACTACTTTGACTTATCGACATTTTCAAGATTTTCAGGAAACAATAAAACAAATATCAGCTTAACATATTACTGAAACCCACAGCTAATAATAATTCCAGTAAATCCATAGAAACTGAATTTTCAAGCATTCACCTCGATTTTCATTTTCTTTAATATGCTTTATATATTTTTATTTTAGGGGCGACTTGGTGGCTCAGTGGTTAGCACTGTCGCTTAACAGCAAGAAGGTCGCTGGTTCGAGTCCCAGTTGGGCTAGTTTGCATTTCTGTGTAAAGTTTGCATGTTCTAGTTGTGTTCGTGTGGATTTTCCTCCGGGTCCTCCTGTTTCCCCACAGTCCAAAGACATGTGGTATAGGTAAATTGAATAAACTATATGGGCTGTAGTGCATGAGTGTGTATGTGAGAGTGTATGGATGTTTTCCAATACTGGGTTGCAGCTGAAAGGCCATCCACTGTGTAAAACATATGCTGGGTAAGTTGGTGGTTCATTCCGCTGTGGCAACCCCTGATGAATAAAGTGACTAAGCCGAAGGAAAATGAATGAATAAACAAATATATATCAACTATAAATTGGAATACAACGCTTTAAAGAGTTTTAATTTATGTGAAGTGGTCATTATTGAATCACTGGACCTGTGAATGATTTGTGGACCATATTTATTATTATTAGCCGTTCATTACTTTTTAAAGCAGTGTGCGTTTAGTCTATTTAAATACTCCGAACACTAGACGGCAGTATCACTTAACTCCTGCAGCGATCACACGGACGACATGTTTGCAGTGCTAAAGCATGCAGTTTCTCCTCTCGCAAGAAATACTCTTGCAAAGATGCACTACAGTTCAGGAGTCAGCATCAGGCTTCTGCCCAGTTATAAGTGCTCTTTTGAAGACCCAGTGCATGTGACGGTGAGCGGCTTAAATCCACAACAACGCGTGGATCTGCGCTCCAAAATCACGGATGAAAATGGACTTGATTTCAAGGCTTCAGCGACCTATCAAGCAGATGACAGTGGCCAAGTTGACCTCAACCGTGACTCTTCTCTTGGTGGGAGCTTTACTGGAGTTGAACCGATGGGTTTATACTGGGCTCTGAAAGCTGACACAATAAGCTGCAAGTTTACACTATCAGACGTGACGCGTCCAGCTCTTGTTGACATTGAGGTTGTCAGTGATGATAAAGTCCTGGCCAAAGTGACCAACGAGAGACACTGCCTGACCGATGGTGTCCGGAGAAGACCTGTTACCGAAGGACGGATCAGAGGAACTCTTTTTATGCCTCCTGGTTAGTTATTTTAGTTGTGTTGTTTAGTGTTTGACGTGGTTATCCTGCAAACTTCCAAATACATCATGCTAAATGACTTAAACGTATTTGAGCTGCTATTATTATTATATGGAAATACCTTACGTGCTTAGAGTATTTAGCAGCTTATTTAAATTTACCTGAAGAATTAAATTCGCCATTTAGTTTTCTGTCTGTTTTCGCATCATCAGTCGGCGGCCATATTGGAGGCGCTGAAGGTTGATTTTGCTGAAAATGTCAACAACAAAAAATTATTTAGTCCTATAGACTGCCAAAAGTTATAAAGTAGGGGCAAGAGTGTCTTTTAAAAATATTCAGATTCTATTTGTAGTATTGTTGAGCACCAAATGCTTGAGACTTAATTGGTTAACATAATTTAAACATTTTCACATATTAATGTGGCCTACATGCTGAAATACCGATTGAAAATTCTCTGACTATTTATATAGTATAGCAATAAAGCTCCAATAATAATTTTCAATCATTCATTTTCTTTTAGGCTTAGTCCCTCTATTAATCAGGAGTTTCCACAGTGGAATGAACTGCCAACCTATCCAGCTTATGTTTTACGCAGCAGATGCAATTCTAGCTGCAACCCATCACTGGGAAACACCCATACACTCTCATTCACACACATACACTACGGACAATTTAGCTTACCCAATTCACCCATAGTGCATGTCTTTCGTCTTGTGAGGGAAACTGGAGCACCTGGAGGAAACCCACACAAACACAGGGAGAACATTAAAACTCAACTGACCCAGCCTTGGCTCGAACCAATGACCTTCTTGCTGTGAGGCGACATCGATACCCACTGCGCCGTGCTCCAATAAACTCAAAATGAAAACTGCAAAAGCTTTTATTAACCTTAGATGAGGTTAATTGCCTAATAATATAATAAAATCACATTTGTAATTATCAAGTAGTAATGAAGTCGTCATTGTTATTTTAAATTAGCTAATAACTAATACAATTCAGTAATATTATTATGGTGTTATAACCAATAAATCTGGATTTTTCTCACTGTTGATTTTAATCCAATAACTAGGCCCACATGGAATCTGCGTGGGGAATTCCACAGATTTTTAGCCAATCATTGATTCTGTTTATTTACTTGTGTAAATGTGTGTAAATTTATATTTATTCAGTTTTTAAATTAATTTCAGTAACAATACTGACTAATATGAAAATATATGATTTATTTTACAATACAGTTTGTAAAGTAATATTTTCTGTCTTTTAGTAGATATATTATATGAGAGACTTGCTTTGTTTACCAAATAAAGTGGATCTAATTGAATTTGCATTGTAAACATTAAATACACATTAAAATTTTATTTCTTTTTATTTCATATATTAAGGTTTTAGTTATGATACTTCCAAAATCATTCCGCATAAATCTGCGGATTTTTTACTAAATTCTGCGCAGAAATAGCAAAAAATGTCTGCAGATTCCATCTGGCCCTACTAATAACTAATGTTTACTAATGAGACATTATAAAGTGCTACCTGTTGTAGTTTATCATCCGTTTGCAAAGTTTTTGGCTATTATTTCTTTTGAAGTAACTTTTTTGCAGCTTAGGTCACTTTTGTGATAATAAAGAACACCGTATTAGGTATCAGCAATTAAATTGCATCAAGAAAATCTGATATTGTAATAAGCCTACTACTCCATATACTCACTAATACTTGACATTATTGAAAAATCATGCTTGCCATTATGTCAACAGCCCTTGTCAAATAACGTTTTTAATGCTAATTAATTCCTCAGGCAAAGGACCATTTCCAGG
Source organism: Danio tinwini (assembly GCA_903798205.1). Classification (NCBI taxonomy): domain Eukaryota; kingdom Metazoa; phylum Chordata; class Actinopteri; order Cypriniformes; family Danionidae; genus Danio; species Danio tinwini. The sequence goes on from CAIGQZ010035027.1 coordinate 11,387,794, forward strand.
GATTTTGGATACAAATGTATTTAGAGGAGCTCCTTTTGAGTTGAGAGCAGCTCTGCTGGCAAAGAGAGGCTTTGCTGTTTTAGCCTTGGCTTTTCAAGGTTACCAAGATTTGCCCAAAAGAGCTGACCGATTTCACCTTGAGTATTTTGAAGAAGGTATAGATTTCCTACGGCAACAACCAGAGGTTAGTATGGATAACTATTCATAATCTTTCCTGATTAATCTAAATACTGTCAAGCTAATTACATGCCATGCCTATTTTTTCAAAGGTGAAAGGTCAAAAAATTGGCTTGGTGTCCATATCAAAGAGTGGAGATCTTGCTTTGTCCATGGCAACATTTCTTCCTGATATAGCGGCTACTATTTGGGTCAACGGATGCAATGCTAATACTTTAGTTCCAGTCTACTACAAGGATATTTGTGTTCCACCACTTCTGTTTGATGTTAAGAGAACAAAAATGACACCTTTAGGCCTTGTGGATATTGGAGAGGTTATGGATGACCCAATGTCCAAAGAAGGCCTTCCAAGTGTGATTCCCATTGAGCGTGCCCCTGGTAATTTCATGTTTGTTGTGTCAGAAGCTGACAGGAATTGGCGAAGTGCCTATTATGCTAAATTAGCATGCGACAGACTCAAGGCTCACAGAAAAAATAACTATGAGCTGGTAAAGTATGAAAAAGCAGGTCACTTTATTGAGGTGCCCTATATGCCCTTTTGTCTTGCTAATTTTCATGGTGTTGCTGGTCAGCCAGTTTTCTTTGGCGGGGAGCCTAAAGCTCATGCAGAGGCACAGTTAGATGCCTGGCCAAAGATGATCAATTTCTTCAAAAAACATTTAGCAGCTACCGATCACAACCACAGATCTATGCTGTAGGACAAAGTACAAATAGTCAAAGCATCCCTTTATCATGCTGACTTGATGTACTTGCAGTTATAATGTAGTTTTCAAGTATTTAATGTAAAATAATCAAACTACTGATGATTTGATTCTAAATCTAGTGCTGTTATATATAATTCATACAATGTATGGAGAACTTGTTAGTTAAATCAAACTTGTATGAATATTCATACATTATTTAAAACCAAACCTTCGTTTGGTTGATTAAACCACTGATGTCAAACTCAGTTCCTGGAGGGCCACAGCTCTGCACAGTTTAGCATTAGCCCTTATTAAACACACATGATCAAACTATAGAGTTCTTAATGCTTGTTTGAAACCTACAGGTAAATGTGTTGGCGCAGGATTGGATCTAAACACATCCCTGGATTAAACAGTTAAACATTTATATTGTAAAACACTTGATGTATACTTATCAGTAAATCTCTAAAGTTTTTAAGGAAAATTTAATTGTAATGATTATATACTATGATAGTAGAGCAGTGCTTTATCAAATAAAACCGAGGCACTTAAAATTTCCCACACTGATTTTGAGGAAAAACTTTTAATAAAGATGAGCAATGATCATAGCACAGGAAGATTTCAGCTAACATTTCTAAAGGTCACAGAAGTCATTGAGTAGAAAGTATACAGGCCATTGCTTTAAATGGCTTGAGAACATCTGCACCCAAAGGACATCACTGGTCTCTCATTCTTCTCTTTTTTTATTGCCAATGATTTTCCAGAGATTTTCAATCATGTGTAGGTCAGGATTCTGGGTTGGCCATTTTGTTATTTAAGTGATTTCAACTTTAGGGAACTTTATTGTTCTGCATAAAAATTGGTGGACCATTTCTCTGTCCACATAACATGCTCTTCAGCAAAGGTTAGTCAAGACTTTTGATTCTTTCTGCTGATGAGAATTTTGCTCACTACAGAGTGGGGCTTCCAGTCCAAATTGTCTTAAATGCAGAGATCCATCCTTAGCCTGTTCATGTGCAATTCTAGCTGCAGTGTCGAACTAATTGCCCATTGAGATTTTCCACATTATCATGTGCTTTTGAATTTGTCTTTGGTGGACAACCAGGTTCTTTTGGGGTCTTGAAAGATTTATAAAGATGTAACATTCTAGAAATCACAGATTTGGATAAACATACTTCATGTGGCAGCTTCTGGACTACTTGCTGTTTCAGTTAGTTTAGAATGGTAAACCGCTTTACAACGTAAAGCTGCGGTCACACTGGACTTCTCTCCCCATAGACTTTCGTTCATACGCATGTGAATGCGTCAGACCGGAAACGCAAGCTCATGCGACAAGTTTCACAGTTCGCTGCATTGCAACGTTCAAGCTTGGTGAACTCTGACCTAGGAAATCGCATCACTTGACTGCGTGAGATCAATCGAGGATCATTTCTGTCCTCTCTGGACAGAAATTTTAAATATAGACCAATCGCTCGTCCTTTTTTAATGTCTAATCATCTTGTTTAATCCTGCCCATTTTCGCAGCGCCATACTACAGAATTTTGCAAGTTCAAACTCTAGTATGACCGCAGCTTCAGACTGCCAGTTAAACACGGATTATCAGATAATTAAGGAATAACACCAGGTGCAAATTAACACCAATCATTAGGAAGTATCTGAAAGTGCTTTCTAATTTTGATCAGTGCTCCTTTTGAATTATTTATTTTATTTTTATATCCTGTGCTTAAATTATACAGCCCCAATTAAAATCTTAAGACCAGGGGATTTAATAAATGTTGGCATTTTTAGATGTTGGATGGTAACCAGTTTGTATGTACTGGTTCAGAATGTCAAAAGATGAAACCAGAACAAGTGATAATATTTTGATCAGGAGTTTATATGTAACTAATAAATAAACTACTCTTTTACTACTCTTAGAATAACTTTAAATGGCACTAAGCAGTGACCTTGAAACTTTAAAAAAATGTAGGTTTTCTAATTTTGATTTCCTCTTAATTAACATTTAAAACAAAGTTTGGAATATATTTCTGTTATAGCCATCTAAAATCTTTACATTCACCATCATTTTTAGGATAAAAAAAACGATGTTTCTTTAAATATTTACTGTTCTCTGGATGCTGCTTTTATGTATTATAATGTAACACTGATTTCATTCAACATTGTTGAGATGATTTGACACTTAAGAGGATTTGGGGCCTGTTCCATTATGCCAGATTAGCTGGCTAGCCAGTTAAGTTTCTGTTTAGTTTGTATCAATTCTGGGTTTCAGGTACCATAAGAGTAGCTCAGATCAGCTGCTGCATAATACCATGGCAACAAAGATTTATTAAAGTTGAGCTGACTTCATGTTACCTACAACCCAAGATGGGTGCGATTTACTAAACTGAAATTTAACTAGCAAATCCAGCTGCAAATAGGGGAAGTACTAGTGGTGTTTATCTGCATTCTGTTCTCGTATTCTGTCAGTATCTCAACACCAGATCTGTTTGATTGCACAAGCTCTGGTGCCTTCTTTTCAAAGATCTTCAGCCTTATTGGACGGGGAATGTATTTTGCATGGTGAATATTTGTTTATAAACAATCCATCTAGGTACAGAATATTTGACATACAAGTGATTACTGCACATTACACTTTTATGAATAATCTGAAGATTTTAATAAAAATGATTAAATATCATGAGATTGTGTATGGTTTATTTAACTTGTTACTTTAAGTATTTAATTACTAACTTTTTGTCTATTTCCCATGATGTTGCCTATTCATGTTTGATTTATATTTTATAAATTAGAACTAACCCTGAGGTTTTGTTGGTCGGTGGAAAACTGATCAGCATCCACAAGTGGTTATTATGAAGGAAATCAAATGTTCTAAAGAAATGTGTGGTTTTTAATTGTTAATTTTATTTTTTGTCGCCACCTGTTGTCCAATCTCCACAAACATTTGCAGTCTTGTTGAGAATCATTGTACACGTGCTCACCTATTTTGTGATGTCTTATGTCTTTTAGCATTTACATGCTTTTCTGTAGGTTTAGCCACACTCGTTTACAAAATATGACTTTGAAATTGTCCTAATGTTAAATAATAATTTATTCGTTCATTCATTCATGAGAATTGTACCCCCCTCATACAGTGACCTCCATGCCATGAGTAAAATAGGCAGTTGCGCGACTGGCCTTAGGTGCTCAAAATCCATTAACCCCTGGTTGCCAGGGCCTTTTCTCTTTGAGATGTGAATGCATGATTGTTCTTATAGACATTTTCTTTGCACTGTGAAAACCCGTATGAATAGAGACAGTGATGTATGCTATTATTCGTCAGGAAGTCGACAAGCTCAGGGTAGTTGGAGTGCCGAAACACGCATTTCCTGCAAGCGACATACCTGTAGTGTTTACGGGGCAGCATCAGGTTTTCTGAGGGGTCTTTTTGTAGCACCGCCGCCTTGTGGAAAAAATAGGGATGTGTTGTTTACACTGATACTGAAACCATTCAAAAGGTCAAACAGGACCAAATCTACAGAAATCTATTTGACACCGTCTGCCTGAATGGAGATAATAATTACAGACTTACAGACCTTGAGCAGTTCTGTTTAATTATCACTCTCTCCACCACTCATGCTCAATAAAAATAATTAATACAATTGTCTACACTGTAAAAAAAATGCAGGGTTCCACACAATTCATTCATGTTGTCCCAACACAAATTGATTGTTAACTTAACACTTTTAACAAATGTATGTAGATTGAACATAAAAAAGTCCCAATGAAATCTAAAGAATTGGGTTGTTTCAGCTCATTTTAAATAAGTAGTTTGAACAAGTAAAAAATTATATTTTTTGAGTTTAGGTGCACAATGCATTAAATAAAAAATAGACAATGATTATACTAAAATAAGGGGTAGTACAACTATGGTATTTATTAAAGGTGCCTTAAAATCTGCGTATACCTATAATCGAAAATAATTATAACATCAAAAACCCCCACATCCAACCTCAAATGTTTCAATTTACAACACAATTTCATCTTTTTTGTTGAGTTAAATTATTTGGCCTATATTTCTTTTCACAACACAACTCTAGAGCAACTGTACTTTGAAGCCTGATGACATTAAACTATCAAAAATGACACCGTTAGGCCTTGTTGATACATTGTTTAATCATTAATAAACATTTTGTCCTTTATTTGCTTAATTCTTTAGTGTTTTTGATTACTACAAGGCTTTAGATTCACAATGCTTTGAATAAATAAATAATTGGACAATGCTTATGATAAATTAAGAAATAATACAAGTGTTATTTTGTAATAGAAAAAGCAACCATTTAAATCTAATATGCCAATCTAGACAGACCCGAGAGACTTTACTGTTTTAGCCTTAATGTGCCAAAATTAGCAATATTTTATCTATTTTGCTAAATTTTGTTACATAAGAGCTGACACATAACACCTTGAGTATTTTGAAAAAAGTTTATGTATATAATGTAATAATATATATATATATATATATATATATATATA
>CAIGQZ010035027.1:11398165-11436232 GCA_903798205.1 Danio tinwini
TTTTATTTTGTGCTGTTATTATTATTTACCTTCTATCACCCTAGCAATATTTTGTTTATATTGTCATGTGTTGTTTAAAGCATAATAAAAAACAAACAAACAAACAAACAAACAAACAAACAAACAAAAAAGGGCACATTAAAAAAGCTAATCATTAAAAGCTTTTTTAAACAAAAATGTTTTGGTTTTCTATCTATTTAGTTGTACGTCTCATTGAAACTTTAAAACATGTAGGGTCATCACATGCACTTTTTAATGGTTCGCAGGGAGGGATCTTAAATCTATTTTAAGCTCTTTGGAAAGCATCCATTATTTCAAAGCATATTGCTTGCAGTGATCACAGAGACGATGTGTATGCAGCACTGAAATGTGCTTTTATTTCAAGAATGAAAATAAACAACCACAATCAGGATTGCCCAGTTATAAGAGCTCTTGAAGACCCAGTGCATGTGACGTGGGTCTACGTTCCAAAATCAAGGATGAAGGTGGCCGTGACTTCAAGGCTTCAGCGACCTATCAAGCAGATGACAGTGGCCAAATAGTCCTCAACCGTGACTCTTCTCTTGGTGGGAGCTTTACTGGAGTTGATGCATGTTTAATCTGGGCGATGAAAGCAGACATAATCTGCAAGTTTACACTATCAGATGTGACGCGTCCAGCTCTTGTTGACATTGAGGTTGTCTGTGATGATATTGGGGCCAAAGTGACCAACGAGAGACACTGCCTGACCGATGAGATCCGGAGAAGACCTTTAAATGAAGACAGGATCAGATGAACTCTTTTTATGCCACCTACGTGTTATCTGCAACTAGTCTATGAAGCAATCAATATCGCGGTGATTGTCAACTGATATGCACACGAACGGCTGCAAGACAAAGATCGTTTGGATTGTAAAACTGTAAGATTTGATAATCGTCTCCAAAAGGTCTTTTCCCACGCACATTCAAAAACTAGAAACATCTTAACATGCATCTTGCACCGACATGAAGGTAGGCTAATTTATAACAATGAACATAGTGTTTTTTTAACCCTAGTAAAAATTAAAAATAGGCTACTTAATCTGTTGCGGCAATTCTATAGCCTAGTTGCTGTGGTGATACGATAATAATATTAACGAATTATACTGTAGGCGTACTATGTTTTCTATATACTATGTTTTATACAAAACATCTGCTGTATATTATATGAAAAACGTACAAATCTAGAATACAGAACAAATTATGAAGTATAAAATAAACATAATTCTATTCAATTAATAGTTTTTATATCAAGAAAAATGTGAAATTCATTTTCCAAATGTCTACTATCTGCCAATTTTTTATTCCCTTGTGCTGATTGACCAATGTTACTTGACAAACTTTACCAGGTCATCCCAGATCATAGATATATCTATGATCCCAGATAACAGAAACAAAAGATTGCCTTCTAGTGGTGAAAATGGTGATGTGCAGTTTACACTGATACTTGAAATAGGTGTTGTACCCAGGGTTGGGCAGTATTTATGATACATGTATTTCAATTACGTTTCAATTACTTAGTAAGAAGTCTACATGATGACATCATAAAAATGCACCCTCTGATTGGAGCTTTGGGTGTTATTGACTGAGAACATTTTGGGTGAAAGAGTATACTGTACGAATAATAGCAGTTTTGGATGGATTGCTGATGCCAAATGTTTGTTGTTAAAACAAACAGCATTTAATTAAGTAACACAGTGGCAATTCCTATGAAATACTTCATTGGCTGTTTCAAATGCCAGTAGTTGTTCAGCAGGTGCATTGTATAGTTAATGAAGAGGAAAGATGTATGACTAGATATCAAGTGGCACAACATATGAAATGCAAATATTTAATAATCAAAAACTCCTGACAGGTTATACAGCAGGAGCAGGATGTATTTGAACAGATTATTTGCAAAAACAGATAACTACGTTTTTTAAAATGTTCAGAAATCATGTTTTTTTACATTGAGTATTAAAGAGTTCAATTGCAACAAAAAATAGATTTATGAAAAAAAATATCTGTGAACAAAGAATTAAAATGAGCTCTTCATTTATCACCTTTTTAAAATATTGAATAATAATTTTACTGAGATAATGGCAATTTGGCGACGCAGTGGCGCAGTAGGTAGTGCTGTCGCCTCACAGCAAGAAGGTCGCTGTGTGTTTCTGTGTGGAGTTTGCATGTTCTCCCTGCGTTCGCGTGGGTTTCCTTCGGGTGCTCCGGTTTCCTCCCACAGTCCTAAGACATGCAGTACAGGTGAACTGGGTAGGCTAAATTGTCCATAGTGTATAGTGTGTGTGGATGCTTGGTCCCTTATACCTCCTGATATCCTTCTTTAGTAGTAACAGCTCCTCTATGACTGTAAGAGGAACCATTTTCCATTAATTGATGTGAAAGAACTCCTCAAATTCTTCATTATGGGTTAGTACCACTGGAATTTTGCACAGAAACATTTTATTCATTTCCATGCCGATAAATCACCTTTATATATTGTTGGTATTGAAATCATGGCTGCTATATTGCACAAACTCAAAAGGACACTTTAACCAAAACTACAACTCATAATTTACATACATTCATGTAGTTTCAATTACTAATTACTATTATTACACGCAATAATAGTACTATAATAATAGTACTATAATTACACGCAGAAAACTTTCTGTGAACCTTGTTGACTTTCATTGTGTGACAAAAACTGCTAGAGTAAGTCATAATTTTGGAATAACCTACTAAATCACTTTATATCAGCCAAAAGGTTGGTAATCGATTAAGAACAATTCAAGTAAGAATGGCACAGCATACACATAATCTCAAGATATCTAAACATACTTTATTGAAAACCTTTACTGAATACAGTAACTCACGTCTTATTGATGCTTTTAATTGCACATCTAGTTCAAAAAGTTTGCTAGAAACATTCACCAGGAAAAACTAAATTAAAGATGGAAAAAAAAGGCAGAGAAACCAAATCCAGGGTCTTTTGCCGCAATACGATCTACTTCATTTATAATGCAAGTGCGGCAAAGCAGTGAAATAACACTTTAATAACACCTTCAACCATTTTTTTCAAACAATTTTAGTTTTCAATTCTTTTCAATTAAATTTTAAATGTGCAGAAAGTGATTCTTATTATATTTGGCGAGATTGAGTAATCTTTTTAGAATTAGATGTCATTGCTTTGATATTTCCTGTAAATTCCCTTACAGCATAGGTCTGAGATTGTAATCAGCAGATGCTAAATGTTTTTTGAAGTTGATAATCCTCTGCCAGGCATCCACCTGTGCCTCTGAATGACCTTTAGGTTCCCCGCCAAATAAAACCGATTGCTTAAGTACACCATAAAAATTTGCAAGACAAAAGGGCATATAGGGCACCTCAATAAAGTGACCCGCTCTTTCATACTTTATTAGCTCAAAGTTATTTTTTCCATTTGCTATGAGTCTGTTGCATGCTAGTTTAGCATGATAGGCACTTCGCCATTTCATGTCAGCTTCTGATGCTATAATATGAATCTTTGGATCAAATGTCCAAAGTCACAAGATCAATTTTATATTTATGTTTATATTTTATAATTATGTTGATTTTGAACCATTAAAATTTGCATGTGAAATTGATCTGATAAAAGTTTGGGTATACCTCAACGTTCTCTGACGTTCTCTGGTTGAAAAATATCCCCAACGGGGACTGAAATGACATTGCGGTCGTCTTCTGGCCGTAAATCAAGCGTCTTTTTTGCACGTCACTTGACGTCTAAATGTGTCATATTCTGGATGTTTATAAGATTTGTTGCTGAATAATTTAAATGTTTGAATAGCGTAATTATACATAATATACACCTAAATAACACCTGTGTATTGATATCTATTTATGTAAATATTCAGAGTAAACAAAAAAGTCAAAAAAGTTATAGCAAAAGGATTATAAAGTAAGCTAGCTACAGTTGGTAACACTTTACAATAAGATCTAATATTAAGTTTTAGGTATTCTGTTAAAATCAACAGTGAGAAACAGATACATTTATTAGGCCCACTATATTAATGTTAGAAAACAACTACATTTTCTTAGTTGATAACTTATAATGAACAATAAGACTATAAATAGTCAGATAAATTTCAAGCAATATCTTGTGCATGTCATAGGCCAGATTAAGTCAAAGTTTATTTTTAAAGTCCTTTTTTAATAATACCAAGTGTTCACCAAAATGCTGTACAAGTAAGACTTCAATAAAATCAAAATGATAATAAAATAATAAAACATTATGAAATATAATATGAAGGAATAAAAGTAGTCAGTAAAATAAAATTACATCTCTCACACTGATTAACATATGGAAATATGAATGTGTGAAAATAAACAGCTAATTAAGCATTCCAGCAACTGTTTTTTTGAGCAATTCTTGACATTATAGGCGTTTGCAAATATGAATTTACAAATTTCTTACTTACACCGGAGTGTTTTCAGGGAATGGGACGACAAATGATCATTTGCACTGTAGACGAAACTACATAAACAATCAAAACAAAAGTGACATAACAATTAGACATTATTTAAGGTACAAAATAAAAATAAACGCAGTGCCTCTTATGGTTCTGCCAGTTGGTTTGCAAAGAGTCTTGAATTCTCTGTCTGACAGATGACTGATTATTAGTTTACCCTGCAAGACAAACTTGAACTTTAATGTAATTTTGTGAAGTATGACATGAACAAAAACTATTTTACCAGAGCAGTTAAAAAAAGTACATTTATTATGTACTAAATGCACACGAGCCAATAATTTGTTAATATAAAAAAACTACTACCACATAAACTATAAGGAGGACATAAACACTACAAACACACACATGAAACATGAGACATTATTTTGATTAGTTTGATGATAGTTGATGATTCATTCCGCTGTGGCCATGCCTGATAATCAGGGACTAGACAAAGGGAAATGAATAAATAAAAACTATTATGTATTTCATAAAATTACCTCTGTTTTAATTGGTTTTGATTGGACATTTAAAGAACGAGGACGTCTGTCTACAACCTCTTAAAACCCACTTGGAGCACTTATGTATATCAATTTCTGTAGTATTTACCTAGATTTGAGGTGCACATTTAATTCAGCAGTGAGTTGGGTGGCTGCGGTTTTATGTTTTTTAAATACATACATTTTTGGCTTAGTCCCTTTATTAATCAGGTGTCGTCACAGCAGAATGAACCGCTAACTTATCCAGCATATGTTCTATGCAGCGGATGCCCATCCAGCCGTAACCCAACACTGGGAAACACCTATACACTCTTGCATTCACACACATACACTACAGACAATTTAGCTTATTCAATTCACCTTGCACATGTCTTTGGACTGTGGGGGAAACCGGAGCACCCGGAGTAAACCCACATGAATACAGGGAAAACATGCAAACTCCACACAAAAATGCCAACTGACCCAGCTGGGGCTCAAACCAGTGACCTTCTTGCTGTGAGGCGATCATGCTACCCACTGTCCCCCCTGTGACACCCCCGAAGCAAGGTCTTCTCATAGGATAAGAAAACTCAGTCTGTGAATAATATTGAGAAACATATGCGTCATCACCCCACTAGCAGTTGAGTGCTACGTCACCGATTTTGATCCCACCCCAATAATGATTTTAAAGCCAGAAGATGAAATTAACTGACAAAAGCTCAAAATTATCTAGTTTTGACCACAGTCATCTTTTCATGAAGCAAGTTTCAGGTGTCAGCCCAATAAATGGTTGGCGACATCACAGACCGGAGCAAGAGATGGCAGTAATGCACCAAAAAGCTTGACCACTGTGAAACACAAAGAAGAAATTGACATTTTTGACATCATATGGATTTACTTTCATTGGCCAGACAGCTCAATGGCTGATGGTGGTGTCACTTACTGATCTGTGATCTGATCTGCTGTAATTTTAATCAGTCTTTACTGATTGATTTGCCACCTAAAGTTAGGTGGTTCAGTTCACTGTGGCAACCCCATATTCGGGACTACGCCAAAGGAAAATGAATGAAAATAAAGGTAATTTTTGTAATAGGGTGTTTATAATACTCACAGATTTCAGTATCTGACTCCTGCTCTTCCTCAAAGATATCTGTTCCACGTCTGATGCCTAAAAATTTCAAACTGACCATGACTTTGGTGTGACCCAGTGCTCCTATGAAGACCCAGAAGTTTGATATACTAAGCAAAGATTCGTAATGTTTCGATGCTTCAAGAAGCTCTTTGGAAAGCATCAATTATTTCACATAAACAATTCCACTGCCATGTATCATGTTCCTGCAGCCCTGCCCTTCTTGTCAGCCAGGATTCCTGAAACTCTTGACCCTCTCTGGATTTTCTCTGCCTTCCCCTATATACCTTGTTTGTTTGCTGCGTCTGGCATGGCTTCCCTTCCCTGAAATCCCTTTCTTTTTGGCTTAGTCCCTTTATTAATCCAGGTTTGCCACAGCGGAATGAACCGCCAACTTATTCAGCACGTTTTTACACAGCGGATGCCCTTCCAGCCGCAACCCCTCACTGGGAAACATCCACACACACACTCATTCACTACGGACAATTTAGCCTACCCAATTCACCTGTATCGCATGTCTTTGGACTGTGGGGGAAAACGGAGCACCCGAAAGAAACCCACACAGAAACGGCAACTGACCTAGCCAAGGCTCGAACCAGCGACCTTCTTGCTGTGAGGCGACAGCACTACCTACTGCGCCGCTGCGTTGCCCCCTGAAATTTCTTTTCTGTAAAATTTTCTGTGTTGTGTTGTGTTGTTTGGTGATGTTGTCTTGTTTAGTGCCATGTGTTTCTTATCTGTCCTGTGTTGCAATGTGGGTCATTGTAATGTTCAAACACTAGACACTCGTGACACCTGCTGGACAAAACCGTGTAAATGCAAAAAAAAAACAACCAACCAACCAACCAAACATAAAACAGTCCAAACATGCATAAAAACAGCTTTTTTCCAAACTGCAAAAGGTATAGTTATAGTATAATCAATCCCGTTAGGTAAACATCTAATGTTATTAAAGGATTAGTAATTTAATAACTAATACAATAAAAAATAACAATTTTTGCCTCTCCACAAAGCCGGTTTTGTTTTTTACCCAGGTAAGTTTATGTAAACACTGAGTTTTCGGACTCAAGAAGGTGAGCTGGTTTTTTTATCAGGTTTTATTGCCATGGTAATTTACGCTACATGGCAATTCTAGATTAGACATCTCAAAACCAAACTGGACCAATCAGCTGTGAGTAATGTGACATTTATATGATGCAACAAAGCCACTCCCAGTGTTTTTGTTAATAATAATTTGTTTAAATAAAATTCATCAATATTTAAATTTTATATTATAAATGCAATGGCACAGTGGGATAGCACTGTCGTCTCACAGCAAGAAGGTGAGCCTCGGATGGGTCAGTTGGCATTTCTGTGTGGAGTTTGCATGTTCTCCCCGTGTTTGTGTGGGTTTCCCCCGGGTTCTCCCGTTTCCCCTACAAGTCCAAAGACATGCGCTATAGGTGAACTGGGTATAAGCTGAAATTGTCTGTAGTGTATGTGTGTGAATGAGAGTGTATGGGTGTTTCCCAGTGATGGGAGGCTAGAAGGACATCCGCTGTGTAAAACATATGCCGGATAAGTTGGCGGTTCATTCCGCTGTGGCAACCCCAGATTAATAAAGGGACTAAGCTGAAAGGAAAATGGATGAATGAATATTCAAATGTTTTTATATTGTAAGTTAATATTATAATTAATACAGTTTTAATAGTCTTTTGAGCTGTTTATCCTTAAATTAATAAAATAAATTATTGATTCAGATTGATATAATCTTAAGTTGAGTGTGTGTGTGTGTGTGTGTGTGTGGGGGGGGGTTGTATTCCCCCCCGTCCCCCTGGTTGCTACGCCATCATGAATGAGAGGTTACAATGCAAGCTCCAGTGGTACTCACTGACAATTTTTCAGAGAGCACTTTGACAAGGACACACTTCAGCAGGCTGCGTTGCTTAACCCAGACTACTTAAGAAGAAGCTCTTAAGGGCACTTGCACGTTGATTAACTGAAAACCGTTCATCTTATATTTAGAGCAGAGCTGTTCATTTAACATGCATAGTACTGCAAGTAATGATTGTGTATTTAAGATGGAATTCACAAGTTAATTAAAAACATTATTTCAGTGTTAATATTTGCAAAGAAGATCAAACACTATCAGCATACACTACCGCACCAAATGTTTTGGAGTCTTGCAGAAAAAAAAATCTGTTGCTTACAATCAGTGTGTTAAATACATGTAAAGAATATTTTCCAGCCTGTATTCCCTGGATAGAAATTCACAGAATTCCTGATGCAGATGGCAGTATGAGGAAATCAATGAGAAAATCAATATTATGATAATGAACGGAAGAGGGTTGGTTGCTGGCTGTGTCATTATTTGATCAGGCCTGCATTTTATACTGGCTTTAAAACTCGTTCACACTATTCACAAGTTTTAATCTTATACTTGTATAAAAATACTGACAGCGTCACAATTTATTATTACCATGTTTATCTGGACAGAAATAGATGCTTTATAGTGCCTAAACAGATTAATATTGCAATATGAAGGGAATAAAACACAACAGGGTGGTACGGTGTCTCAGTGGTTAGCACTGTCGCCTCACAGCAAGAAGGTCCTTGTTTTGATTCCTGGCAGGACCAGTTGGCATTTCTGTGTGGAGTTTGCATGTTCTCCCCGTGTTGACTTTCCTCTGGGTGCTCCAGTTTCAGCCCAAAGACATGTGCTGTAGGTGAATTGGATGAACTAAATTGACCATAGTATATAAGTGTATGTGTGTAAATGTGAGTGTGTATGGGTGTTTTCCAGTACTGGCTTCATTTCGCAGTGGCAACCCCTGATAATTAGGGGACTAAGCCGAAGGAAAATGAATAAATTAAACACAATGTATTAAATGCGGTGGTCATGGAGGAGTGGAGAGCATGTGTCTGACTGCTGGGACCTCTAGGGACAGCCGAGGCTTTGCTGACGTCCAGCGTTCTCCAGCTTCCGACATCTAGACTGCAGCTCTGCACAAGACGTTTGGCCATAAAAGAAATGGTCGTGCCCAACTAAGCCTGGTTTCTCTCCAGGTTTTTATCCTTCACTTACGCCAATTGGTGAAGTTTTTTCCTGGCCGCAGTCGCCTCTGGCTTGCATGGTTCGGGACTTGTAGAGCTGCGCATCGATGGATTACTCTTCAGTGTTTGGACTCTCAGCAGTGAATATTAAACCACACTGACCTGAAATGAACTGAACTAAACTGAACTTCAACACTGAAAACTGAACTGACACTTTCAATTCACTACAATCTTATGTGAATCCACATTGTTAAAGCTCTATACAAATAAAGATGAATTGAATTGAATTAGGATTTGAATCAAATTGGCATGGAAAACTGGCAAGAAAATGACTATTAATAATTACTATTTTGGCTCATGAAATGTGTACAAAGAATGTTTTTATTTTTGAATGAAAAAATAGATCCTGAATATCCAAGATCTGCAGCATATTGTATTTTTCTTACTGGATACAGTTCACCATTATTTAACAAAATGAAGAAAAAACATTTTTTATAATTACACTTTTAATGTAATACTTTCTAGTTATTGGGAAACAGTCATCATGGCAAACATCTTGTATGACAACTAGCCCCGGTCTCATTTCATGCAGGCTTTAGAAATTCCACATGGGTTTTCTAAAATCTCCCTTGACCACAAGGAACACCAACCTTCTTATAATAGAAACAAGCAAACAAACGCAACACGTAGACAAATTCAGTGCCGTGTGAGTAAAGCTTAGCTGTCTTAAATGTTTACATTCCCATTCTTCACTGCAAATGATAGTTTAATCAATGTGTGGCGTTAGAATTAATTATTTACTTCTCAATAATGAAACCGCTACACACAGCCTACAGTGTTTTTTTTTTTTTTTTTTTTTTTGCTGTAAGGACTTTGTTGTAATGCCTCAAATGACTCGCGGGTAGGTCTGGATCAGCTTCCAGCCAAAACCGAGGCTCGTTCCAAATCCTCACGCGCCACTCAGAAGACGCCGTAAAAACGGACGGATACGGTGACGTTTTATTGTAAGCGCCCACCTCTCATTTGAAGAAATAAAGCGCTATTGTCACTCGCAATGAAGCCTGTTTGCTAAAAAAAACCCAGTTGCTAGTCACACACCGAGATATTTAGCATAATATGCGTTTAAAATCTCGTTTTCTGACAGATGGATCCTGCTATGTTTATTCATAATGATCTCATACGGGTATGTTGCTCATTTCTCTATCACATTCTCAATGGTTTATCATAACACCTTGTTTAGACATCATCGTATGCACACAGTTACATAGTGGCACAGTGCTCGCGAGATATTGCATTTAACAGTATCATTATATATAATGCATTTGCACGGCTATTGAAATGAAGTTGAGACTTGCGCGTGAACGTCGCCTTCACTGTCCTATCGCTCCATCAATGCCAGTGATCTGAATACGAGATGATATGCCTTTTTATCTCGAGAACATGCCTCAGAATATCGAGGCAGCTGTTTTGGAGTAAGATTACAGCGTAATGGACTATTGAATCAAATATGCGACATGCAATATGTTCTTGGCTACTATGATTAATACGCATCTCCGTCCAGCGTTTCCCCCTAAATGTTTGGCGTTTGTACTGGAGAAAAGTCAAGTGTTAATCATGATGGAGACAACATCTCAACGCACGAGCTCTGTTCACCAATAACGTGCGCGCGGTGAGAGCTGAGTCGGAGAATTATAGTGGCGCCTTCAGATATGAATGATGATGGAGGCGGAAAACGCGGAGAGCTGGTTTTCTCTGTCAGAAAACGGAACACTACTAAACTCGAAGCTGGGTTTCCTAAACGCGTCGTCTCCTGTGGGTCTGTGGGGTGACGCTCAGGATAAAGAGGTGACACGGCTGGAGGAGATTGTGCACGCGCAGGAAAGAGCCTACAAAGATTTCACCACCACCATTCAAGTTTTCATCCTCATCGGATCCCTTTTGGGTGAGTATAGACAAACACGAGAATGAAAATGTTTTGGGTGTTCATCTACAAATGAATGGGGGCTGTTTGGGCTTGAATATATTCTAATATAAACAATCATGATTAATTAATGTGACAAAAGGCATTATCCATGAGCCTATTATGAATTAATGGGCAATTGCTCTGTTTATATGTGAATGGATGATTATGAGTAATTTAAAGGTTTCAGCTACTGCACAAATTATATTTGAATGTGAACATGTATTGGGATAGTTCAACCAGAAAGGATAATTTAACCACTATTTGCTGAAGTATTTCCAAACCATCATACCTATTTATTCACCAAAGAAGATCTGTAAACATTGTAACACAAATACCATGGAAGTCAATGGTTACAGGTTTCCAGCATTCTTCAAAAGATCTTCTTTTGTATTTAACAGAAGAAATAACCTCATATAAATGTTTGAAACAAGTAAGGGTGAGTAAATACTGATATAATTGTGGTTAATTTATGGGTGAACTATCCCTTTAACAAACACAATCAGAGGCTATGTATTTTCTGTGATAAATCACATTGTAGCAGATGTTACAATGTGTGTTCAGATCATTTGAGAGAAGAAAAATGATAAACAAAGGCTGTCATTATTGAGCGCTCTCTAATACACAGGTGGTGTGATTAGTCATGGAGGTCTTTCCCTTTTACAGTTCGTAGTGTAAACCTGATGTTGGAATTAAGGAAATTCTGTCAGGTTATATTGTTTAGACGTTATTTAGGGTCACATTTTGGATTTGTTTAAAACAATGATGGACTTAAATAGCTAAGTTCTTTCAACTTCCAGTTAAAGAAGAAAATTATATTCACTGTGAGTATATCAGGACATTAAATAGCACTCATTCTCTTGTACATTAAGTGTGTGCAAATCATATAGCCTATAAACATATCTCTGTAAAAACCTTCAAATTATGGGTATGAAATATCTGTTTGGTCAAGTGGTGTTAAAGTGGAGATTAATGGCTTAAAACAGGAGGAAAACACTCTTTTTGAGAAAACTCTCTTGTTTGTACTGTAATTGAAATCTACAGACACACGTTGATAACGTGATTTTTTAAATTTGATATTTTACATTGGACTGAAAAATAAACAACATTTATGAAAAGCCAAAAATTCAAAAATCTCCTCACTGACTGGTGCATATAAAAACAGTAATATGGCCTGCAGTGTCTGGCTTTAATTCCCACCAGTGTTAAGTTTTCTGAATACACCTTTACTAAAATAAAGTACAAATTTTATTTCATGGGCGATAGCTAGTCATGAAAGACTTTCCCTTTTACAGTTCGTATAGTGTAAACCTAATGTTGGAATTAATGAAATTTTGTAAAATCAGGTTATATTGTTTAGATATTATTTAGGGTCACATTCTGGATTTGTTTAAAATAATAATGGACTTAAATAGCTAACTTCTTTCAAATTCTAGTCAAAAAAGAAAATTATATTCACTGTGAGTATATCAGGACATTGAATAACACTCGTTCTCTTGTACATTAGGTGTGTGCAAATCATATAGCCTATAAACATGTAAAAACCTTCAGAATATGGGTATGAAAAAATCTGTCTGGTCATATGCAGCTGAAGTGGAGATTTATGGCTTAAAGCTCTTTTTGAGAAAACTGGCTTGTTTGTACTGTAATTGAAATCTACAGACACACTGATAAAGTGATTTTTAAAAATTTATATTTTACATTGGACTGAAAGAGCCTAACATTTATGAAAAGAAATCTCCTCACTGACTGGTGCATATAAAAACAATGATTTTGCCTGCAGTCTCTGGTCTTAATTCCCAACAGTGTTTTGGTTGGTTGGTTTGGTTTTCTGAATACACCTTTACTAAAATAAAGTAAACATTTTATTCCGTGGGCGATAGCTAGTCATGGAAGTCTTTCTCTTTTACAGTTCGTATAGTGTAAACCTGATGTTGGAATTAATGAAATTCTGTAAAGTCAGGTTATATTGTTTACACATTATTTAGGGTCACATTTTGCATTTGTGTTTATAAAAAACATTATAACTTAAATAGCTAATGTCTTTCAACTTCTAATCAAATAAGAAGATATTTACTGTGAGTATATCAGGACATTGAATCAGATTCGTTCTCTTGTACATTAAGTGTGTGCAAATCATATAGTCCAGGGGTCCTCAACCCTGTTCCTAGAGATCTACCTTCCTACAGATTTCAGTTGCAACTTATATCAAACACACCTGCCTGTAATTATCAAGTGCTGTTCAGGTCCTAGTTTATTGGTTCATGTGTGTTTGATAAGTGTTGGAGCTGAACTCTGTAGGAAGGTAGATCTCCAGGAACAGGGTTGAGCACCCCTGATATAGTCTATCAACATATCTCTGTAAAACCCTTCAGAGTATGGGTATTTAAAAATCTGTTTGGTCAAGTGCTGCTGAAGTGGAGGTTTATGGCTTAGAGCAGGAGGAAAACTCTTTTTAAGAAAACCACTTGTATTGTAGTTGATATCTACAGGTACACATTGATAAAGTGCTACAAAAGAAACTCTTAAATGTTATATTTTACATTGAACTGCAAAAAAAAAAAAAAACATTTAGGGAAAGCCAAAAAAATGTACAAATCTCCTCACTGACTGGTGCATATAAAAACAACGATTTTGCCTGCAGTGTCTGGCCTTAATTCCAACCAGCGTTAGGTTTTCTAAATGTACCTTTAATAAAATAAAGTAAAAATTTAATACCGGTGACACGGTGGCTCAGTGGTTAGCACTATCGCCTCACAGCAAGAAGGTTGTTGGTTCGAGTCCCGGTTGGGTCAGTTTGCATTTCTGTGTGGAGTTTGCATGTTCTCCCCGTGTTCATGAGGGTTTCCTCCGTGTGCTCCAGTTTCCCCCACAGTCCAAAGACATGCGATGTAGTTGAATTGAATAAACTAAAGTACTATTTCCCAGTACTGGGTTGCAGCTGGAAGGGTATCCGCTGTGTAAAACAGGGCAACCCCTGATGAATAAAGGGACTAAGCCCAAGGAAAATGAATAAATGAATTTAATACCATGGGAGCTAGCTAAGCCTTTGTTTGAATAATTTATTCATGCTCCGCCTATCTATCGATTTATATTATATCACAGCTGGAGAGCTTATTCTAAAATTCCCATGTCTTTGATGACATTTCTACAACACTTTGTACAAATGTTCCATTTTCAATAAAAACAAATCTAATCAAATGATTCACTGTGCCCAGGATGTTTCTAAGAAAATGTGTTATGATGCCTGTGAGAATTCTTACACATTGGAGCAACAGGACTGGCATGTTTAGAAGCTGATGACCATGTGACAAATCAGAGACACAGAAGAGAGATGTTGTTTTTGATGGGTTTATTCTTGCTTCAGCATATGTGTAGTATTTG
Organism: Danio tinwini; assembly: GCA_903798205.1. Taxonomy (NCBI): domain Eukaryota; kingdom Metazoa; phylum Chordata; class Actinopteri; order Cypriniformes; family Danionidae; genus Danio; species Danio tinwini. The sequence goes on from CAIGQZ010035027.1 coordinate 11,412,631, forward strand.
ATCTGTTTTATCTGTTATTTCATTCATTGTCCTTCGGCTTAGTTCCTTTATTTATCAGTGGCCGCCACAGCGTAATGAACCACCAACTTATCCAGCATGTTTTACACAGTGGATGCCCTTCCAGCTGCAACCCAGAACTGGGAAACATCCATACAAACTCATTCACTGTGCTAACCACTGAGCCACAGCGTCGCCTTTATTATCTGTCACATCCCAGTTTTAAGGGAGTTTTTTTTCTACATGGCAGCCAGTCACTCTCATGATGATCTCTCTCTTTTGATGATGTCACTCTCATGATGATGCAATGCATTTTGTTTATCCAGATTATCTACATTATGTGCTGTAGAACAGTGTTTCTCAGCCATGTTTCTGGAGGACCACACTCTCAGAAATAAAGGTACGAGAGCTGTCACTGGGGTGGTACCTTTTCAAAAGGTACACATTTGTACTTGAAAGTTCCATATTGGTACCTCAAAAGTATATATTAGTACCTACAAATTTTAAGAGGAACACTTTTGTACTTTTTAGGTACCAATATGTACCCTTGAGGTATTAATATGGACCTTTTATGTACAAATGTGTACCTTTTGAAAAGGTACCACCCCAGTGACAACTCGTGTACCTTTATTTCTGAGAGTGCACCAACGCATGTTTTGTATGTCTCTTTTGTCTGTCACACCTATTACAGGTATTTCAGCCTCTGCTAATGAGCTGATGAAGGTGTGTTTGGTTAAAGAGACATGGAAAATGTGCAGAGCTGGTGGTCCTCCAGAAACGTGGTTGAGAAACACTGCTGTAGAACACTATTGATGAACTTTTATCATTAAAGAGATAGTTCACCCAAAAATGAGGTTTTACTCACTCTTTACTTATTCTTGAATGGTTCCAAACCTCTATGAGTTTCTTTCTTCAGTTGAACTCAAACTTGTAACCATTGACCAAAGACTATAGACTGCACAAGACATGTCACTCGTATAGTTTTGAATGGGGAAAAGTGTAACGGTCAATATGGTGAATGAAGGCCCGCCTACTAGTACAGGAGCCAATCATTGATCGCTATAGACTGACGATTCTCTGGTGGATATGCTCAGATCAGACGTGTGCTTTTACGACCATTTATGTGGTCAACAAACACACTGGAATCTCAGCGAATACTTGAAAATGAAAATACTTGAAAGCTTGAAATCTCTACTTTTAAATGAACCAACTACAGTTGAAAACAAAAGTTTTCCAGTTTTGTAAATGAAATAAACACGAGGTACAGTGTGTCCTGTTAAACGCACATCACATGACAGCAGCAGCTACTCAAACGCCCACAAACTTGTAAACAAAGAGTGGCTGTCATTTTCTGTCAGATTCAGCCTCAAGAACAGGTTGTGGATTACTTCAGAGGAGCAGCGCAATCAGACGATCATTATTCAGAGGATGATAATGTGTAGAACGGCCATAAATGAGGTTGGTGTCGTGATCGCTTTCCTTTTGAGTGCGCATGTACATTAGCACTCAAATGAAACGAAACAAAAAAATGCAGATTTTATTTGATTTGTACGTTTAGAAACGGATCTTATGAGACGTTTGTTGATTAATTTTATTGGTGATTTCAAATATATAATGTAATTGTAGGGTTGGAGAATTTGATGTTTCCCCATTCAGACAGAATGCCCGAGCATACTGCCTGAGAGGCGTTTCAAAGAAGGCAGCCGAGTGAAATGACTTTCCTTAAAGGGACTTTGCCATTGACTTCCATATTGTGTTAGTTTTGTAAGGCTGTGGACGTAAATGGTTATATGTTTTTAGCTTTCTTTAAAATGTAGTTTGTAAAATATAAAGAAAGTAAAAGCAGATTTGGAATAAGCGGAAGATGAGTAAATAATGAAATAATTTAGATTGTTGAGTGAACTGACCCCTTTAAATGTATCCATTCACACCATCTCCTGTAGCAATGGTAATAAAGCAAGATTAGCAGAAAGAGCTTTAGCTTTCCTTAGAATAAATACGATTTAGCAATGATTAATATAGTATAAAGTTCTTTTGTTCACAGTGTTTGAGTCTGAACTACGTCAGAAGCTAATTTCGTAAGAATCACATGAATAATCAGCCTTAGTTTAAATGTTCATAATCTGAAGATCTGTTTCTGCCTGGATTAGGGCTCTAGTTTCAGAAACATTGGGAATTCATTTATGTTCGTTCTGATGACAAGTTATAGAAAAGTCATTGTGGAAGTGGATTAGTCATGATTGCGCTTGTTTTTCTTCCTTGGCATTCAGTTACTGTAGCAAACTTCTTGGCTCATGTGCACTCTAATTAAAAACTGCAGTTGTTTTTGAATCTATGTGTTTGCTGCTCATATATTCAAGCTTAATATTATGTAACAGAGGACAGCATGTAGGAGCTGTGTGAGTAAACCTCACTTCCCTGGCCTCGAGAGGCGCAACAGCCACTTAGCATGTCCGCCTCCCATGTATGAAATGCCAATTTGATTGCCGTTGAGACTGGGGGGAATAGAACCTGAGGGGTTACAATTACATGCATTAGGGACAGCTAGTGTGTAGTTGAAGCCATTTTTTTGAGTTTCAACAAGGTGCTGGAAACATTCATCAGAGATTTTGGTCCATATTGACATGATAACATAGCATATTTATCTGCATTTCCTTCCAAACAACACAGATGTCTAAGAGGCCGTAGCCACCCAGTAACACTCCCTTCAGCCAGTGAATAAAGGCTACACAGATACACTGTAAAAAATATATGAACAAAAAGTCATGACAGCAAATGTTTTTTAATTCATTGCAACTTATTAAACTAAGTTAATCATGTTCTAACTTATTTTTATAAGTTATGCAAGCAGTTTTAAGTCAGTTTAACATAAGTTCAATGGACTCATAGGGTTAATTTGATTCAGCTTCAAAATTTAAGCCAACCAGGATTGTTTTGCAGTGTATCCTACTTCAGACCCCTCTAAATGTACCTTCTTTCCTTTCTACTGCATTAAAGTCAGATTCACTGGTTATATTTTATCACACAGTTGCTGGAAATTTGTCAACTGCATGTTCATGATGCGCATCTCCCATTCCATCACATCTCAGAAGGCTCAGGTGGTTTTAAATCTCTTGAATGTTAAAAATATGGTACAAACCGTAAAAAGTGTACATTTTACAGTAAGTTGGTGTTTCATTTATTTATATTGTCAATACACCATAGTTTGGAAGCACTAAAATCTGCACAATGTACCACAGACAAGACAAAAAAAGTCATATAATGAACCAAAGCTCATCACAAACATTTTACCACAAGCATAGAAATATATCAATATATAGAAGGCGCTCAGTGTCATTCACACAACTACTAATTACAATCACAGTTACGCATGAACTTAAAGTAATGCAATACACAATATTTATTAACATTAGATGTCACATAAAACTCCAATGTCACTAATAAAAAAAACTAAACAAAAAACATAAAAATTGATCCGTCTTGCAGGGAAGAGGGAAAGTTTTTTTTTTTTTTACAGTGTAGCGAAGCTAGTTTACTGTTATGTTGAAAAACTTTTAGATAATTTGGACTCAGTGACATGGTGTGTTATCCTGCTGGAAAATTGCCATCACAAGATGAGTACAGTGTGGTCATGCTCAGTAACTATATCAGGTAATACGTGACATTTAATCAATGCTTGTTTGCTACTAAGAGTTAGTAATATGGAAAGAAAATATCCCCCACACCATTGCACCACCACCATTAATTATTGATCAAAGGACTCATTAGACCTGACAGCCTTTTCCCATTTCCTAATTTTGGTTATCCTAGGTCACAGGTGTGAAATCCAGTTCCTGGAGGACCGCAACTCTGCACAGTTTAGTTCCAACCCTAATTAAACACACCTGATCAAACTAATTGAGTCCATCAGGTTTGTTTGAAACCTACAGGTAAGTGTGTTGATGCAGGGTTAGAACTAAACTGTGCAGGGCAGCGGCCCTTCAGGAACTGAATTTAACACATGTCCTAGGTGAATTGTAGCTTAATTTTCTTATGGTTGACTGATATGTGTCATACCTGGTGTGCTCTTCTGCTGCTGTACCTCACCTGCTTCAAGGTCTTACATGCTGTGCTTTCAGAAATGCTCTTTTGCAGATGTCAGTTGAGACGAGTTCTTGTTTAAGGTACAGTAGCTGTTCTATCAGGTTGAACCAGTCTGGCCATTCTCCACTGACTTCTGGCAGCAAAGCATTTTCATCCACAGCACAAAAACCGCCACTCACTGAATGTGTCGTCAATTTCCAAAATATTTAGATCAGCCTGTCTGGCACCAACAATCATTTCACTTCATACTATATTCTCTGTTGTATTGTCTTGACCATGTCTACATGCCAAAAATGTAGAGTTAAAACCATGGCTGATTAACGAGCAGTTGAACAAGTGTAGACAATTTAGTTAAATGCCTAAATAGTGAATCATACTTAAATAAAGACTTTAAAGAGAAGCTAAAAGAAGTGAGAAGTTGCTGAGACTTTTATTTCACTATGTTAATGTACTGAAATGGAATATTGAGTAGGAGGTGGGACTTGTTTTTTGTTTATCATTTCCCCATAGCAATCTAAATGTAAGAGGGTCATGGTCAAGAATATTTTGGCTGCAGCCGGCAAACTAATGTCAACAGAGAAGGATCGCTACCCCAAACATGGAAGCAAATGGTCAGACTTTGATTAAACCACAACAAACATTTTTTTTCAGTGAATTAACTTGCACAGAATAATGTTTACCTGAAGAATGTCTGTGTGCACTAGCAAAATAAACTTTGTAACTTTAGATTTCACATGGATTTTTATAGAAATTCAGTTTAGTTTATTCTGCAGTACACACACAAAATTTATTTTAAAGAGTGTTGGATCTATTTTTGTCCATACAATGAAATTCTGAGACACCAACATTGTATGTGCCAAAAACATTGACACATCAATATCAAAATATCTCCTTTTATGTTCTGCAAAGGAAAATTTAAAGGAATAGTCTTGTAGTTTTGTAATTACATTTTTTGTGTGTAAAATATGCCTTTAAAGGCTTATTTGGTAGCACATTTAATATCTATACTTTCAGTGATTAGCATTCATCAAACAAAATGACAAAAGTTCTTTCAGAAATGTTCAGTCTACATCCGTTCTCATACTTCTTAGATTAGAAAGAGTTGAGAAACCATTAATGGAAACCTTGTGAAGTCTAAATACCCCTGTTACGCCATGGGCATACTGGAGACCTCTGGGAACAAATGGACAATTGTCCAGCACTGTCAGTGTGCACTCAAAATGTCACCAGGGTAATAACACAGAGGCAGCTGCAGACGGGTTCCTGTGTGCTTCGCCTGTTACACCTGCATGGTAATGGGAAAAGATGAAAGTCACGGTCTTTGTGGAAAAGATGCACCTTCTGAAAGTGTGTCAAGAGTAATAACGGAGCCGGCTAGAGAGCACCTGTCATCTAAGTGCTCCACTCACATCAACGTCCAAGGAGAGAATCACCTCAGGCTCCATTTCAATTCAAGGCATGTGAATTCCATGATGTCCGTGCATCACCTCTTGAAAGAAAATGAATCTTGCGTAGCTTTCCACTTGAATTGACATGTTTCATTTTCAATTAGCCTCAAGTAAAACACTTCTGCATGCTCTCCCTGATTGTTTTACATGCATATGTATGGTGTGAAAAAAGTAAGCAAACCATGGAATTGCTTTGGAAATGCTTATCAATGTTTTTTTTTTTTGCTTTAGTATAATTTAAGCGCAATGGATAGCATTGAGTCTTTAAATATGTCCCTCATTTTCTTTAAAAAGGTATAGTGGAAGTAAACAAGAAGCTTTACTGCATACACTGTGAAGTTTATATTTAAATAAAGCACCATAGTTCATTCAGTTCACATAAAAATGAAAATTAGTTCACTATTTACACATCCTCGAGTAGTTGTACATCTTTAAGGGTTTCTTTATTCTGTTGAGCACTAAAGAAGAGATTTAGAACCATAGACCGCTATAGTAGGAAAAACAAATAACATGAAAGTCAATGGTTACAGGTTTCCAGCTTTCTTCAAAATATATTCTTATGCGTTCAACAAAAGAAAGTCAAACACTGGACTTTCCCTTTAATTAATTAAAGGGCACATATTTTACCCTTTTTTTTTTAAGATTTAAGATGAGTCTTTTGTGTCTCCAGAATGTGTCTGTAAACTCAAAACACCCATCAGATTATTTATTATACCTTTAAGAACATTGGATTTTCTGCTCTGAACACAATGTAGCTGTTGCCCGTGTCTTTAATGCTAGTTCTCCCCACCCACCAATCCCACATGCCTGTCAGAGTGTGCCTCAATCTCCGCCTCAGCTGCGGCAGATAAACAGCACAGTGAGAAATATGAAGGAAGCAGATCTCATGTAATGTTTGTGAGAAATACTACAGTAAGAAATTTCCCAAAGATTATTATTTGATGTATTTGTTGTGGAGATGCAACGATGAGTTGCACACATTGTCTTTACAAAGTTCACACATACACACAGCACGTGCGTTTAACTTTGCACTGTTTTTGCACACGTATGTGACAGGACACACGGTAATGTACGCACGTCCTCTCGTTGAGATTACACGCGTTACTACAAACAAAGACATGTTAATATGCTGCTGTCAATGAATTCGGTGGGCAGGGAAACCACAGTCCTACGTCACGTTGCGGTGGGCCTCAAAATAAAAGGGATTAGAATCCTATTTTAACGTCAGGAAATTTAAAAGACTTATTTTTAAGTGTTTATATCACTCTAATAGGACAGTGAACACACTATACCTACACACAGTTCTGTCTAAACAGCTTCCAAAAGATGATTTTCATCATAGGTGACCTTTAATATTTTTCATTTGAGAATGAACTGACTCTGTTAATAGAGCTTAACTTCACTGAACCTAGAATATTCCTTTAAAAATTACTCACCAAGTGTCACACCTCAAATAAACATTACAAACATCTAAATTAACCAGTGTATGCTAATTTAAGCATTAATTCATGGATATTTATCTTCTCAAATCTTCATAGCATGTGTCGCGAGGCTTGTTTATCCTTCACAGCTGCTTGAGAATGACACACTATTGCCTGCAGGAATCACAAGGCTCTTCAGTGATTTTCCCCTTTAAAATTGGCTTCATGGCTTGTAACCTTCAGGTACCCCATTGCCATGGGAACTGATAGCATGATGCAGGCTGTTCGGGTCTTACCATAAACACATCAATTGTGAGTCTTTAGAGGCTGAACTGGGCTTGTGAACCTTCAACCTTTTCTCGTTTGTCTCTAGGCAATACTGCAGTGCTGTGGTGCACGATCTACACAAATGTCTTCAAGTCCGTCACAAATCTGTTCATCAAGAACCTGGCGTGTTCTGGCATTTGCGCTGGTCTTGTGTGTGTGCCATTTGACATAGCGCTGAGTGCCAGTCCTCTATGCTGCCTGTGGGTTCACACACTCCTCTTGTGCAAAGCCATTAAGTTCCTGCACAGGCTTTTCTGCTCTGCTACTGTGCTCAGTTTCGCCGTCATCGCCCTAGACAGGTGAGTAGATATACATATTAATTCATTCATTGTGAACTAACAAATAAAGTGTAATTGCCTCAGCTTTGAGGTCAGCATTATCAGTCTTAAACTCCCAACCATTTAAACATTAGATTAAGATATACTAAATAAGCTCTTAATAAAATCTGGATACTCTTATACAGTTGTTGTATTCAACCAATGGGCACTAGCTGTTTCACAGACTAGTGCTTCCATAGCAACCTACTCTGCCAGACCCTTTATCAATTCATTGAATAATTTATTTTGCTTAGCACAGAAGCCTTTCTTGAAACCAACATTCCTTTCATTTCAGAAAGAAAGTAATGCACATACCAGACAGACACATATCACATAATAAAACATTCTGATTTATACAGATTTATACAGATTTGTATTGATTTTCTTTTATGTCTTTTCTTTTCTGGGATTTTAAATTACAAATCAATGGAATAAATCTATTTATATCTTTTTGTATACACGTGAAGCCCTTTAACTTTGTCATGAACAATACATAGCAGTCTAATGTGTTAGGGTTATGTAACTAAGACAACTGGGAACCTACAGGCTCTGTTGTTATTCAGAACCAGCTCTATTAAAAAAAATCAAATTAGCACACTAGCAGGGCCAGATTAACCAATGGACATTATGGGCACAGGCCCAGGGGGGCCCTGCGAGGGGGGAAAAAATGCAGATTTTAGAATGTCTATTTAGGCTAAGTGCAAATAGCGCACCTCGTTGGAATAAGCTATTTGAGCGATTTCCGCCCATCACTGTTTGATCGACAGAGACAACATAACTAAAGAGCGCAATTAACCGCAGCGTGAGTGACACACACACTACACACTAGTGTATTTCCAAAAGTATGACTGTTATAAGCCGGTTCTTTTTACGGAATCGAATCATCCCATGCATCTAGTATAGACAAATTAATCTTATAACAGTTTTTTTTTAAGTGGATCAGGACTCATAGGGGAAGCTGTGTTCAAATGATGACAATAGTGAAGAGCTGTCATTCTCCACAACTAGTATACTTTAGTCCAGGGGTGCTTAAACTTTTTTGTATGAAGGGCCAAAAACCAAATATCATTGAGAGCCATGGGCCGAAGGTTAATATACCAAACTGTATTACAATAAAGTTGCCATAGATAATTTCCTAATTTATTTAATAATAGCTGTTTCTCAATTCTCAAGTCCTGTAAGAAATGGGATGCTGCGTTCTTCCTGATGGTCACATGACATTTATGCATGTTTAACGGAAAATTATAAAATATTTCAGCATTCATACAATGATTTATTGTTTTTCCCATTTTCAATATATACACTATGCATAAAAAACCTACAAATATATGTTCATATATAAAACTCATTTTAATACAAATTTCAGCAAATAAACACCCTTAATGTTATTTTCATGTTAATGTTTACAGACTGTAAGGTCCAACCAGTTAGTCCAACGAAGGTATCTACTAGTGGATGAAGGTTTATTGCCTGTTCGGTCTTTCCAGTGCACAATGTTGATTTACTTTAGATTTAACTCATATCTGACTCCAATTTTAGTATGAGGTGGTTTAGAATATTAATATATCCATTCTCGTTTTATCTGACTCCAATTATAAAACATTGATAAGATGCTTTTGTTTCTTTTAATATTACTTTAGATTATGATTGAATATTCTCTTCGATTTGTTATTGTATGTTATTCTCGTTCATTCGGATTCCTATAACATCCTGAGTCTTGTACCGGCTGAGTATACAATCTCTTAACACAAACATGTCAGTCTTGGTCATTAAACAGAGGCGATTAACCACTATTCTAAAAAGGCCGAACCCTATGTACTCAGATTAGAATATTTTTAATGTGGTCCCCATAGACCAGCTATCTACTAAATCAGAAAATTTAGAGATGAAGGTCTATCCCCTTAGATAGCCTTTTACCGTCTAAGTATACGTGAATTATGCCAATGTGTTAGTCTGAGCTCTAAGAACATCGTATAGCGTGCCACGCTGCTCCGTCTATCGTGTTTTAGTCCGTTACTAACCTGTACAGGGGTTTGTGGTGCTATGGACTTAACATAATCTACTAAAGATAATAACACGAAATCTGTTTGAATAATTCAAAACATAACAATTTATTAGTCTGGTAAATGTGTTTTATGCCAATTCATTTAGTCAATTCATAAACAAACACTACAAAACATTAATTTATCAAAGAAAAATCCAAGATCAAAGATGCGTACCTGACATCAAAATATACATAGCGTGGAGCATGAGAGCTCCACGCTACGGGCTAATCTGGGTACAAAATCGCGACGAACATTTAGAAACTTCTCCTTAAGTAGTCAAACCAAGAAAACTCCTCGAAGAAAGGGGTGTGTTGAATAACAAAAGGCATTTGCATAAGATATCTGAAGTTATATATCTATTGTTTAGATTATGTCTATTTCTGAGTGAATGAGACCATTGTACCAGTCACACTGAGACATTTCAAATGATATCAGACAAGATAGATAAAGTCACTTTGATTGATTTAGAACATTCATATTTTGAAATGACAATTCTGTTCTGTGAGTATGTATGAAGAGAGGGTGAGTGCTTCAAATGTAAATGAAGGAAAGGAATGAGCTGACTTTCCTGCATTCCCACCTGGTGGGTTGTGGAGCCGATTGTCTCTGTGTTACCAGCTCATGTTTGAATTGTCAAAGACATCAAAGTATTTGTGGTATCTCAAGTCTTACACAGACAAATAAGTTATATCTCTGAACTTTAATAAATGCTGTGCTTCCCACCTTCTTTATTCCTCCACAATGGATTCTGAGACTTCGGGAGCAAATTTTACGCTCAAGTCTGCATCGGTGAGCCCTCCATATCAAGAACACATCTGGGAACTTTCACGCATCCTCCGTTCTTGTGGTCTTGAGTTTTACAACTGAACTTTGGCGGTTGATGATGAGGTTACATGAGAACACGACTACGCAAGATCGCTGAGGAACAAACATGAGAACACAACAGTATATGTAATAACAGTAAATGTATAACTTATGCAGTATACATTTTTAAATGGTAACTTATTGCAATTAAAACATAAGCAATCACATTTATAACACAGTGAAGTTCGATGCCGAATACACTAGTCAAGCAAAGCAAAATCTGCCTTTGCTGACCAAAGCTTCTGCAATATTGGGTGACAAACATTAAATTTAACTTTTAACAATAAAACAAACAAACAAAGGGTTACATTAAGTTTGAACTGACAATCTCAAAACCATCCCTATCATGTCTTAGATGGGATACCAGGCCAAATCAAAGGTTACCTTGGGCCAACTTTGGCCCATGGGTCTTAGTTTGGGCTTCTCTGCTCCAGTCTCAAAACAAATGGCTCTGATGTGTTCAGCAAATTACTCTCATAGGTACTTTTGAGTGAATAAACTAGTTAAGTCTAATCCATGATCAAACAACTTTTATAAAATATATGTAGTTAATGCTGTGTGGAGTTTGCATGTTCTCCTGTTTCCCCCACAAGTCCAAAAAACATGTGGTTGAAAAACAGGTGAATTGGGTAAGCTAAATTGCCCGTAGTGTATGTGTGTGAATGAGTGTGTGTGGGTGTTTCCCCGTAATAAGGTTGCAGCTGAAAGGGCATCCGCTGCGTAAAACATATGCTGGATAAGTTGGCGGTTCATTCCACTGTGGCGACCCTGGATTAATAAAGTGACTAAGCCAAAAAGAAAATAAATGAATGAATGAATGAATGTAGTTAATGCAATCAGATAATGTGTAGATATTAAAGCAAAAGTACATGGGAGAATACAGTTCTTTCACCTGGAACCTTTGATGGGTTTTATGTGAAATTATTACACTGCATTGACACACAGAAAGCTGCTTGTGCTTTAAATGTGACTTGTGAGTCAGCTGTGCTTGATGAAGGACCAGGCCTGTAGGCAGGAGGGGTTGGGTGGTTCAAAAGACCCACCCCTCAATAACAAAGGTCCAGAATTTGTCTCATACATGAGCTCATTTGTCCTATTTTGACTGCTACACCACCATAAATTGTGAAAATAACCCATTAAAAAAACTTTAAAACCAAGCCAAATCATCTGTTCATCGTTACATCAGTGTGACTTCAGCTAATCAGTTTTGGCCAATGCAAACTATTATTTTTCCAACATTCAGAAATGCAAGAAAACATACAGTCGGGTGTAAGTGAAATAATTTTTGCTACTGTATTTTTTAAACAAAAAAATGACAGATAAAAAGGTCTGAATGACCAAAGTGGCCCATATTAAAATAATTTGCATAAACAAAGTGCTTGAAATGTCACTAAAATGCAATATAATTTTGAGAAATGAGAACCACCCCTTACACCCCTTTACAGTCTGAGGACTACATCATTGACAAAAGCTAATGTGACTTCACCTTTCTTTCCCTTCCAGGTACTACTCAGTGTTGTATCCTCTTGAGAGAAAGATATCAGATGCCAAATCCAGAGATCTGGTCATCTACATCTGGGTTCATGCAGTGGTGGCCAGTGTCCCTGTTTTCGCCATAAGCAATGTGACAGATGTCTACGCCACCTCGTCTTGCTCTGACGGACAATCGCTTGGACATCTTGTTTACATGATCACGTACAGCATCACCACTCTTATTCTCCCGCTAGCAGTGGTGTTTCTCGCTATGGTATTAATACGCCGTGCATTAAGCACCAGCCAGAAGAAAAAAGTGATCATCGCGGCACTGCGCACCCCTCAGAACAGCATTTCCATCCCGTATGTGTCTCAACGTGAGGCTGAACTTCATGCAACTCTGTTGTCCATTGTGCTCGTCTTCACACTCTGCAGCACACCATATGCTGCTTTGCTAATATACCATGCCATACTGGGGGCTGCAAAAGCCTCATCTTGGTTGCGTCTGACTGCCATATGGCTCCCGAAGGTCTCGCTCCTCACCAACCCACTGTTTCTCCTCACTGTCAACCGCTCTGTGCGACGGTGCCTTCTTGATATGCTGGCACGCCTGCATCGACGCTACAGCCGAAGGAACATGGTCAGCGTTGGAGGTTTGGCTGAGGTTGGACCACTAGGTGGAGAGACTGTGGTTCGCTCTGGTAGTCAACTTCTGGAGATGTTCAATATTGGCCAACAGCAGATTTTCAGACCCAACGAGGACGAAGAAGATGAGAATGAGATTTCCTCTGTGGCGTCTGCCAACTTTCAACCCAAAGATGAGGGACAAGGTGGAAATGCAGGGGCAGCAGAAGACACGCATCAGCCACAGCCAGGAGACCGGGTTAAAGAAGAGGTCTTAGTTTTACCAAAACATTCCCCGATTCAGTCATGTGCCTACTCCTCTTCGCAAGTTGCCCCCGCAACTCCTACAGACTCTGAGGATGCGACACAGTTTGGTTTTGGGCCGTTTGAGCTGCCCCCTCAATGGCTGCCCGAAACCAGGAACAGCAAGAAAAGACTCCTGCCTCCATTGGGTAACACACCAGAGGAGCTCATTCAGACCAAACAGCCCAGAGTCCGACCCGAGAGACGCATCAGTAGAAACAATAAAGTTAGTACCTTCCCTAATGTGGACCCATGAAGCACAGTGGACCTAATCATAAAACGCCAAGAAGAAGGACTGTCAGTTTTATATCTGAAGCTATTTTGGGATAATTTTCTAGGTGAGGGCGGAACAATGAAACACATGGAGAGTTTACGTTTACTGTAGGAAGTACGAGGACTTTACATGATCTCTTGTTGGCTGTCTGGGGGATTTCATAGACATTTGTTAATCTCTTTGCACAGACAGAAAAGGAGATTGATTTCAGTAGGAATGGAAGAAACAACCGTATGGTAGGCATGAATTGTATGACATTTGCTTTGCTGGAATGGCGAATAAAATCAATCCCCATCATTTTTATGCAGATATGTCCACGCTGTGTTGAATTTGACTTATGTGTCATGCTCAACTTGAAATATCAACATCCCATTACTTACATTTCATTTAGCTACAGTTTATTTCAAATAGCTAGAAAGAAATTCATTTCACTCAGGATTAGGATCAGTATGTTTTCAGAATCAAGGCTCGAGAGCGGTCTCTAGGGAAGTACCCTTCGGCAAAGGTACGCATTTGTACTGAAATGGTTTAAATTGCTACGTTTGACAGATATTGTACTAGTTAATTAATATTGTACAACTTATGCTGCATTCACGCTAGAGTTTGAGCATGCAAAATTGTGTCTTATGGCACTGCAAAAAGGGGCAGGAATAAACAAGAGGATTAGATACTTTAAAAAGTTGGTCCATATCTAAAATTCTTGTACAGAGAGGTCATATTTTGATCTTCGATTGGTCTCACAAAATCACGTGATGAGTTCACCAAGCTTGAACTTTACAACACAACGAACTGCAAAACTTGTCGCATTTGCGTGCGTATGAATGGAAGCCTATAGGGAGAAAAGTCCAGTGTGACTGCGGCTTTACATTGCGTGTTACATGGGTAATGTTTTTATAGCTACCGTCATGATACATTTTTTGTTTAGGGATTCTTTAATGAGAGCATTCAAAAGAATGGCATTTACTTACTTACTCCCAGGGCTGTTTTCTATATAAGTTTTTATTTATATAAGTTTTTATATATTTATATTTACATATTTTCGCAATGCTCAACCCCCAATCTGGAGGACCAGGACATAGACACATATACTACGAACAATTTAGCTTACCCAATTAACCTATAGTGCATGTCTTTGGACTGTTTCTTTTGGAAACCCACGCGAACATGGGGGAAAAAAATGCAAACTCCACACAGAAATGCCAACTGACCCAGCCGGGCCACGAACCAGTGAGCTTCTTGCTGTGAGGCAACAGCGCTACCCACTGCGCCACCGTGCCATCCCAAATTATTTAAATAATAAATTCAATTCAATTCTTACTGGTTGGTAGTGCAATAGTAGGTTATATTCAAATAATATGATACATACATGTAAATGTCATGTAATATAGACATTGTAACATCTAATACAGTTTCACATTGCTGCCATGGCCATATATACTGATAATAGAAAAATATCACAAATAATAAAGGCATTTTTGCTTATTTTAATGTAGAAAATGTGGCAAAACTATGTTTTTATAAGTTTAAATGCACAAAGACAGTGAATTTCTCAGAAGAAGATGATCCTTCATTGACCTAAAATGGTGTAAAGGGTTTTTGTTCCACTGTTTATATTCTACATATTTACCATTACAACCATCACAGCCCTCGTCCATGTTCAACTATTATCAAGTCTCAAAAATGTAGGTCTGCATGGTGAACAGAATGCATTTAAATATGTAACTTTGAATTATGCAATCATTTGGTCTGCATACTGTAGATACAGCTCTCCTGTTGGAGAACAAAGACCTCAGACTAGCCATTTCTATAGAGCAAAACTCTATGAAAAAAACATCCTCTGCTTAGAGGCCATTTGACAATGAGGTGTTGTTTGGAACAATATAGTTTAATCATGCAACGCAAGCGCTGTGACTCACACACTTTTGTTAGGCTTTTTTGTCATAATATCTGAAATCTTTCTTCAAAGCCAAGGCCATTGTTAGGCTAATTGGACTTATTTGTGCATAGATTTCTTATATATTTCATTTCTTTGAAAAATTTGTTCTCATTAAATCATATAATAAATATTGGTTTATTCAAAAGTTCATTGTAAGACATTAATTCTGTCAAAATGCAAAAAAGAGGACAGATTTTAGACAATGAAGCCTACTGCATGGCCTTTAGTCATTAAATCTCTTCGTTTGAGAGACTGGCTCCCTACTAATTGACCTATTTTCAGTATTTACGTATGTTTATCCTTATTAAACATTTACAAAAAAGAGACATTGTTTCTCAGATGTAATCACTTTGTATGGCAAAAGCAAAGCTTAAGATTAAGCACTTGCATGTGATTAAGAAGAAAAAAAGGCATCTGTATCAAAAAACCCAGTGTGTTTTTCACCATACGCCAGTTTTGGTGTCATTTATTAAAACATGTTGATGGATTTTAACTTTGTTTAATACATTTTCCAAATCCAGAAAACACTATTTGGATAACTAGATGAGCTACAACATAACTGGTTTGTGGAATTTACATAATACTTTATGCTTTTTCTCCCACATTATTGAAAAGGTCAACCTAAAGTGTTGTTGGGAAATACACAGCCTGTCATTCATTTACTTTGCATTTTCAATACATACATAAAAAAAAAAAATGCCATTTTCATAATTTCCGAAAAATTAGTTAAATTGTCTGATAAAAGCAGGACATTTCTTTCAAATGTAGCTAAACTAAACACCTCAAGATAGAAGGAAAAGGTTTATTTAATTAGAGTTGCCAAGCAACTAAAAACCAAGCCTGTGACATGCATAATATTTGACTTAATTAGATGAGCGTTATCCTGGCTTTTTGTTCCGTTCTTCCAATGGGTTTCATTAAACAGTTTAATATTGTCTCTAATGACAGCTTTAAAATTAATTAAGCTCCTCAGAGGCAGAACATATCCTTTTTTGCTTGTTCTTATATAAGAATTCATAAAAGTCATATTGACCTTTGGTGTTATTATTATTATTATATTTATTATTATTATATTTTAGTTTCTTTATAACTATTATTATTCATTCATTAATTTTCTTTTCAGCTTAGTTCCTTTATTAATCAGGGGTCGCCACAGCGAAATGAACCGCCAACTTATCCAGCACATGTTTGACACAGCTGATGCCTTTTTTAGCTGCAGCCCAGTACTGGGGAACATTTATACACTCACTGACACATACACTACGGCCAATTTAGCCTATTCAATTCACCTATAGCACATGTCTATGTGCTGTGGGGGAAATCGGAGCACCTGGAGGAAACTCATGCGAACACGGGGAGAACATGCAAAATCCACACAGAATTGCCAACTGACTCAGCTGGGACTCAAAACAACAACCTTCTTGCTGTAAGGTGACAGTGCTAACCACTGAGCCACTGTGAAGCATAAACTTATTTAATCCTGCCTCTTCTCCAGTCATTAATCATCAAGTTCACGGTTCAGTCATGATATTTAAAAAGTGAAACTAGCTTAAAACGAGATCCTCGAGTCATATCAAATTTAAAACTGTGACAGATTGTTGGCAGCTTTCAGCAGAGTTATCAATAGCAGAACCAGCAGCTGAGCCCCTGTCCTAAGGATGACAGCCCTTTTCTACAGGACTCAGCAGCAGAATTGACCACATCTGATTGGTGTTTACCGCAACAGACTCCTGGACAAGTGTCTGCAAATTGAGCCAGATTCAGTTTTGCCTGTCCACCAGCATCCTTCATCATGATCAGTATGCTCTGCATCGTCCTTATTACATCTCTTGTGAGTAATGGTATCATTGTAGTAAAGGTTTATTTACCATGATTTTTTGGTGCATTGATTACTTTTTCTAATTCCAACGTATTTGGTTAGTGCCCTGAAAAAAAATGATTAATTACACTTACTAAATGTTTTTATGGTAAGCGGTTGCAAACAATATACAGTATATGAGCTGAATTTAAACTAACAAATTAAGTTGAATTACTAATTTTATTTGTTTGTTTAAATCCAGGGCAGTACGGTGGCACAGTGGGTAGCACGATCGCCTCACAGCAAGAAGGTCCCTGGTTCGAGCCCCGGCTGGGTCAGTTGGCATTTCTGTGTGCATGTTCTCCCTGTGTTCGTGTGGGTTTCCTCTGGGTGCTCTGGTTTCTCCTACAGTCCAAAGACATGCGGTACAGGTGAATTGAATAAGCTAAATTGTCTGTAGTGTATGTGAGTGTGTGTGCAAAAGGTGTTTCCCAGTGCTGGAAGGGCATCCGCTGCTTAAAATGTGTGCTGGATAAGTTGGCGGTTCATTCCACTGTGGTGACCTCAGATTAATTATGTGACTAAGCAAAAAAGAAAATGAATTAATGAATGTTAAAATCCAGCCCATATAAATTGTATGGTTAAGAGTATGGTTGCATATATAAATTACCTTAAAAAATGTAAGTAAATCCAGTTAATCTTTTTTTTTCAGTGTGCAGCAAAGCCATGATTTATTTGTGGTTACCATGATTTGACTACAACAACTATGACATTTAGGTTTAATTTAAACCATGTTACATTTTTGTAAGGGATCTCAATGCCCAGGCGCATTGGGGAATTGTGTTCATATGTTGTGTCTAACTACAAAAGTGAACTTATATATACATTTCCATGCATTTTTACAGAATAAAGAAGCATTAAAAAATAAATAAATAAATAAATAACTTACTCAAAAATAAAAATTAACTTACTCTCTACTTGTTGCAAACCTGCTTGAGTTTCTTTCTTCTTTATGTCACAAAGGAAGCAGAACCGCTAGCCATTGACTTCCATATCATTTTATTCTTCTACTATGGAAGTCAATATTTTGCTAATAATTTCCAAAGGAATAACACCACTTTTTCTGCCTGGAGATGCCTATCCTGAGGCCTCTAGAAATGCAGTGCAGCGCCACTTAATGATATCCAAGACTGGTGAAGAGATGATGCCAACCATCGAAACTTCAACACATAGAGGAGCGTGGGTCACAAAGTAACAAGTATATTAAAATATTCCAAGTAGTGCATGAGTGTGTGAATGAGTGTTTATGGATGTTTCCCAGTGATGGAAGGGCATCAGCTGTGTAAAACATGTGCTGGATAAGTTGGCGGTTCATTCCACTGTGGCGACCCCAGATTAATAAATGGACTAAGTCGTAAAAAAAATTAATGAATTATTTAAAATACAGATCAGAGTGAACTTTTTCTCAGATTCAAAGGGACCACCCCATACACCTTGTGCCATAATTAGGGGGTCAACCCCCCCCCTAACCAGGACGCACCAGGATGCACCCTGGTTATAGGTATTCAAAATCGAACACTGTTCTAGTGGTTTTTGGGTATCTTAATGAAAAAAAAGTCTTCCATATTGTGCCTTTGAGACTTTTTCTTAATGTAAACCTTGTGCTTACTGTTTCATTTGAAGAACACAGAAGAATGCTTTGCATCAGCAGTTCCCATGCAGAGAGTTGAGCATATTCCAGTTAATCTATATTATGCAATGGTGTGATCCAGCATATGGCTAGACAGGAACTTAAAACACTGTTTTATTGGTTTACTCTCTCTCATCCTGTCTGGGTAATAACACAAGAGAATGCAATCCATATGTGCCTCATCCCCATAAATCTCCTCAGTGTATGGAAACGTGAATCAGGACCAGCCTGCCTCCTCAAAGAAGAGCCAGAGGACAGTATATCCACTGCATTCATATTTCCATGAAGAAAAAACGGCACTAGGTTTTCCTTTTAAAATTGGTAGCAGGGAAAAATGAAATCTGCTGTGTCCGTATCTAAAAAGATAGGCAATATTCATGTGAAGATTATGGCGTTTTGAGGATAACCTCTCTCAGCCAACCTCTCATGACTGTTAAAAACACTATCATCCAGTGTGAATGGGTGACCCAGGGCCACTCTACAGGTTTGCATTTACCAACGCAGCCTCCCTTGGAGATAGAAATCAATGAGGATTTGAAACACCTAGACCACATATGGCTGCCTGAGACAAATAACATGCATTCAATAACATCATTCACAAGAAACATGACTTATTTATTTATTAGATTTTTTAACAGTTTGTACAACTATGAATTTAGTAATTATTACCAGAAAGCATTGGCAAATGGAATATTAAGAATACTTTTATTGATACAAATTTCTTTTACTTTACTGTTTTTATATCCATGGTGGGTTCAAGTTTCTATTTAATGCATTTATTTTATGCATATTTAATGCTCTTATTTTATGCATTCTTATTGCCATTCATTCTTATTTTATAGGGTTATATTTCATCCAAAAAAAAAAAAAAAAACATTTGCTGTTAGTATTTGGGCCATCTGCGATGTATGTGAAGAGAAAAGCAGAAAATGTGTTTTATAATGTGCTTTATAAAGATGGTAGATGGTTTAACATTGACAACATTTTGATTAACATACAAACGTGAGGGTCTTGTAACGTTTTCAAAATGATTAAGTGGAACATTTTATGTAATGGTTACATAACCAAGAATAAACATTCTTAATTTATGAATACTTTGCTAAAAAGGCAGGAGGGGGGGGGGGGGGGGGGGGGGGGGAGGGGGGGTTGAAAAGGTGGTTTGAAAGACCCAATCACTCACTCATTTTTTGCTCATTTGTCTCATTTTAACTGCTATGCCATCATAAACTGTGAAAATAACCCATCAAAAAAGGCTTTGAGACAAATCGTACTTCTCTGCTGGCTGTTCTGTAGCATGAGAAATACTGAATGTGCTGACAGTTGTTATTTAAATTGATGATATTTAAATCACAATATGCTCGTTTTTAACTTAAAACTAACATATATACCTATTTTTTTCTAATGATATGTGTTGTATTAAATTTGTATTTAAAAATAAGTATTGTTCTCATATTTCTTCATTCTGAGTCTTTAGGAAATGTTTTTGGTACATCAAAAAGTGTTTATATTGTAAATGTCATAAAAATGTAACCTATTAAAACCTCTTAATTAAATAGAAAATGAGGCGAATAACTGCAAAAAGGTCTACTTTTTAAGAAAAAAGAACCACCCTTTTTACCAGGTTATCTACGGGCCTGATGTAGTCTGCAGTGTTGAGAGATGAATACAAGTCTACTGCTGTTACCCAGCACTTATACTTATTTCCATTAGAGGGCAGCGTAACTTAAGAAAATTTGGCCACCTCAAACTAAGTAAATGGTTAGGCTCCCTCTGCGTTCTATAATTAGTTATCACTAATTATTTATTTAATAATATTTTACAAATTAACAATATTTTCTATTTTTGGGTAAAATGTTAAACAATAATGACGACATTAATGACATCTTTAAATGGATTATTATATAATCTACATGCTCAAACTTTGTAAACCCTCAATATATATTTGAAAATGATGGTCAAATATCTTTATCATAATTATGTGTCTTGAGTCTTGAAGGGATAGTTCACCCAAAAATGAAAATGTACTCCTTATTTACTCAATCTGATAAACACAAACAAAAAAAGATATTTTGGGAAAAAATGAAAACCTGTAACCAATGACATCCATTGTAGAAAAACACAAATAATATTGTCACTAATATAAGTCAGTGGTTACAGTTTTCTTTATGTTATCTTTATTTGTGTTTAGCTGATGTAATAAGCTCATAAAATGTTGAAACAAATAAAGGAAGAGTAAATACTGAGATAATTTCAATTTTGAAGCTTTTAACTGTCCCTTAAATACTGAAAAATGTTGATTAATGTAGCCTTTACATACTAATATTATAATTTTAACACAATTAAACACCAAAATATTTTTAAGTAGGTTCTTTATTTGTCAAACTGTAGCCCGCTTTCATGCTGTCATTCAGCTGAAAATCAATAGCAGGCCTTTGGCTTGAACTGAAGATGATATATTACAGTGTCAAATTATGTTAACCATCCCCAGTCTTGCAAATTCTTTTAAAGCGCTTAAACTAAATAAAATGTAGGCTAAGGATGGACATTAAGCAGGTTAGACTGTTAGGATAATGTCACCCTTTCATCTTAACATGTCTACTAAGGGCAAGAGCTGTCATTTACCCAATATGAACTGCAGTTATGCAAAAAATAACCACAGTTGTGTTGCAATCCACGGCACACAAGACCTGGCACGTTTTGAGTGCAGCAAACGAAGGATGATTATATAAATTTCCATTCAAAATGCTGTCTACTCATTCAACAGTTAGTTATGAAACAAAAAATCTAAATGTTGGTTAAGAGTGGTATCAATGTACTGAGCTCTGGATTAAGCAGAAAAAACAACAACAAAACAGGCTAACAAAAGTCATGGTCTTTTAGGCTGCCAAGTGATTTACGCTATGTCTCTTTGGCCCAGTTTTCTTTAGCACTGCTCCATTAGCAGTAGCCAATCAGAAGCACAAAAGCGCCAATTCCAATAAGGCTGTCACGATACTGACAGATGGGAATAATCTAATAAGAGTCAAAACAAAAAGTGAGTGACCTCATTCTTATACAAACCTTTCTCTTCTTTTCTTGAGATTTTAACAATGCTAGCATCTGTTCCTTTGAATCGAGAAAACTGGTTAATTCTTTCGCACGTTCGCCTCACAGCAAGAAGGTTGCTGGTTCGAGCCACGACTGGGTCAGTTGGCATTTCTGTGTGGAGTTTGTATGTTCTCCCCATGTTTGCGTGGGTTTCCTCCGAGTGCTCCAGTTTCCCCCACAGTCCAAAGACAGATGAATTGAATAAGCTAAATTGGCCGTAGCGTATGTGTGTGTATGGGTGTTTCCCAGCATTGGGTTGTGGCTGAAAGGGCATCCGCTGTGTAAAACATATGCTGGATAAATTGGTGGTTCATTCCACTGTGGCGACCCCTGATTAATAAAGAGACTAAACTGAAAAGAAAATGAATGAATGAATGAATGAATAATTGTAATTTTTATTACATTTTATCACAGCAAGTGTCCTCTCACTCATTGTGTAATTGATCTTGATTTTGCTCTTGATTTTTTAAAACTATCATTATTATTATTATAACCTTTATTTTTGACCAGGAAAAGCACATTGAGATTAAAAATCTCTTTTACAAAAGCCTCCGGGCCAAGATTAGGCAGTATACAGTCCACATAGGTGACAAATAAACAAACAAACGAATAGCAGGTAACATCATTCATCCATCAAAACACACATAAAATGACAGTTAAAAACTGTTCAGACTCAAACTGTTTCAAACTCCAAATCATTTAACCTTCCTGTTGTGTTCAGGTCAAATTTGACCAATTTACAACTTAAAACACTCTTAAATATTGTGTTTTACATCTAATTGCCTCAAGAACTTATGATATCCTCCACCCCTATGCACTTGAACATATTAAAGTGATGATCCCCTCTTTCATTGAATTTTGATTGTTTAATCAACCTTGTTATACCTGCGGTGTTCCCGGTCAAAAGGAAATGAATAGGTATTCAGGCTATATTCTTTTATCAGACAGAAAACATCCTCATACACACCACCTCAACTCACTCACTTACTCATTTCACAATGTCTTTTGTTTATGTGTAGATCCTCCCACGTGAAACAACGTCCTGATGAAACAATGTACTATATTAGACCGTTAGTATCCCGCTTAAAAATGACCATAACTAGTGTTAGCGCTGTCTCAGAATCCTTATATACCCTCATTCACTATTACCTACATCAGTACACTAATGTAGTCCAGTTCTAGGACTGAATGAAAATTCAAGCACTCTGATACTGTTTTGTTTGTGCTTTGCTGGTTGATAAATCATACGTTCATGCATTCATTCATTCATTTTCTTTTCGGCTTAGTCGCTTTATTAATCAGTGGTCGCCACAGTGGAATGAACCACCAACTTATCCAGCATATGTTTTACGCAGCTGATGCACTTCCAGCTGCAACCCAACATTGGGAAACGCCCATACACTTTTGCATTCACACACATACACTACGGCCAATTAAGCTTATCCAATTCACCTATAGCGCATGTCTTTAGACTTATTAGGGAAACAAGAGCACCTAGAGGAAACCCACGCCAACACAGGGAGAATATGCAAACTCCACACAGAAATGCCAACTGACCCAGCCTAGGCTTGTACCAGCGACCTTCTTGCTGTGAGGTGATAGTTCTACTCAATGCGCCACCATGAATCATTCATTCACACCCATAAATCATTCAGATGGATTACATTTCCATTTTCTATGCTCAGACCCTGTGATAGTTATTTTAGTGAGCTGTCTATTGGTATTGAAACAA
Source organism: Danio tinwini (assembly GCA_903798205.1). Classification (NCBI taxonomy): domain Eukaryota; kingdom Metazoa; phylum Chordata; class Actinopteri; order Cypriniformes; family Danionidae; genus Danio; species Danio tinwini. The sequence goes on from CAIGQZ010035027.1 coordinate 11,436,050, forward strand.
AGTATTTTGATTTCTGTCATCTATACAAGCGTTCCTTTAATTAAATAATAATTTCTTAAGAAAGGTAACGTTTTCCATCTATGTTTGCAAGTCCCACTGTGACCCGAGTGTCACATGCCACTCCTGTGCATGAATTCACACACACACACACACACACACACACACACACACACACACACACAC
>CAIGQZ010035027.1:11436242-11448266 GCA_903798205.1 Danio tinwini
ACACACACACACACACACACACACACACACACACACACACACACACAATTTATTTTTACATTACATGTTCATTTTGTAATACATTTTCAGTGCCTAATTGTATTTTTATGCAGTTGCTTTATGTCTAATTCTATAAATTCATGGTAAACACTACTTTGATACATTGTTCACAGCTAAATAATGCTGAATAAAAATTTGGTGGTGAAAAAAGTTTTTTTGTACCAATTTAAGAGCAGTTAAAACAGACCGGCGGGGGGTGAACACGACAGAAGGGTTCAAATCTTTTTGAAAGCATGTAATGAAACTAATTTTTTAAACGGCAACTTTGTTTGGAGGTTATTTCATGCAAAAGGTGCTGCATATTTGAAAGCCTTTTTTCCCATTTTACGCACCACTGGTACAGACAATAAATAAACTTCCTGAGACCAAAGACTATAGCTAGAGACAGGCTTTTTACAAATGTAAGTATGGAGATATGAGGGGAGTAAACCTAGAATAGATTTATAAACAAAGACATGCCAATGCTTGAGCCTACGAGTGGACAAAGCAGACCATCCTACCCCAGTGTACAACACACAATAATGAGTGAGGGATTAAAGATTTGTTATAAACCTCAGTGCACCATGGTAAACAGTGTCTAAAGCATGTAAACTCTGAGAAGATGCATTTTTAAAGGTGAAAGTGAATCATTTTTCAAAAAGAATAATTTATTGAATTCTGAAAAGGACATGCACACACACACATATTATCTTAATTTTTTTCATAATTATGTTATGAGTCACTCTTTGAGTCAAATAGAGTGTTTAAGGTCACTGCAGTCAGTCAGAGGGGCATGCCACACAGTAGTATTTTGTTTCTACAGGTATCATGATGTGTTGTCTCAGTCTGAAGAAGCTATTATGTAGGGCTATTTCACTGTCTGTTCTTGAACCTCTCATAAAACCAAACTCATTTTTCTCAAGAGCTCCAACATTCCCACATTATTACTTCCTCCAAAGGTGAGTCACACTTTCCATTCAGCCAACCTACCGGTCCAATCACACAGCCACTTTCTCCATGTGAAATCCTTTTACAATGGTGCCAGCCAGGCACCTCTGGTACATTGCATTTACTGCATATTTACTGGGTCACACATAAAATGTTACACAAAAGACCCTTAACAACCTACATTAACCCCCAGCACCATACAACAAGGGGAAATTGCATTAAATATCACTATTCAATTTCCATTTGCAATGCATAAAACCTAACTGGCTATAATTAGTTTCAGTATGTTGCCAGATTTTATTTGTATCTGCTTATGGTATTAACAAAAAACAACACTACAAGAAAAGAAAATGTTTTAGCACTTGGTTATAGCTAGCTTGTAATAGCTAAACGTTTTTTCTTCACTCTAAAAAGCACTGTTACCTAGCATCTGACTTTTCTTTAGCTGGATCAGAACAGTCCTCAGACCACTCGTTTTATTCCTTTTTAAAGCAGCCAACTGAACAAAATGTTTGTGAGGAGGTTCACTGCTTGCTGCATGTCTTACATTTTTGAGGTCCAAATTTTATACTTAAAGGTGCTATATGGAAGTTTTTGACTCTTCTAAAAACATACAAATATTGAATTGTTTTATTGTCTTCATAAATGCACTGTTAACTGCATTTCACTGTAGTACAGTTATGAAGTAAATTACTGTATTTTAAAAGTTGCATTGTGAAAATCACTGTATATTTTACAGTAAAAATATAAAATACAATTCTGTAAATACATATACAGTGGTTCCTCGCTATAACGTGGTTCACATTTTGAGGGCTCGCAGTTTCATGGATTTTTTTTTATGCAATTTGACATTTGACTACTTTTTTTACACTGCATTGTGTTCTGCGTGTTGATTGGCTGTAGACCATTGTTAATCTCCTCCGTGTCTTCTATACAGTTGCCACGATCACCAGCGATCCTCTCTCCATAGATCGCTGGTAAACTTGCACAAACACATAGAACTACAAATCTGCTGAGAAATGGACTACAAAACCCAGTCAGGCCACACACACACACTCACCTGCTCCAAGTCTCCACTGATTAAACTGGCACAGCTGTAGCTGCTCAGACACTGATTACATGGACTATAAGTACACCTCTCAAACACTCAGTTGGGTCTGAGTCTTGTTATCTGTTTACAGTGACACCACAATGTGTTATTGTTTGGCTGGTTTTGCCCTTTGCCACGTCTGTCTGTTCATCCGTGCCACGCAGCGCCATGCATTTTAGAATTTTAAACATAGGTTTATATCAGGGTACGCACACCACTTTCCCTGGTGCCCAGTGATGCCTCAGGACACTGTTCATATTTCTAAGCAGAGCGCCATCTGAATAATTCCATTTTAGATAACATGCAAATTTGCGTGTCCTGTGTGTGTTACTTCCAACTGTCATGTGTGCGTCATGTGCTTTATTTTTGTGGATCAGTGACTGCAGGAAAAAGAACACTACTCTGGATGCCAACATTATCCGCACAAAAGCTAAAAAGCTTTATGAGCCTTTTGCTGACATCGATGAATGTTTGCGCCTGACAACAGGTTTTAATCTTTGATTTCATTCTATAACAGGCTACTGGACTTATTTTTCTACAAAAGTTTGATTTTTGAGTGTTTTAATAAGAGAGAAAAGTGTGAAAATGTTAATGCCTGTCTGAGGAAAATAGTGTAGTAAAGGGTTTTACAGCCTTAAAACAAAAACATATAAATGCGATAAACGAGGGACCACTGTACAGCAAGATAAATGGTGCTGTAAATGTAAATAAAGTATTTTTGCTGTAATAGATTTACGGCAAGTTACTGACAAACTGCTGCCAGTAAGTTACTGTAGATTCTACAGGACATTGTTAAAAGTGTGCCACACAATCATATTTCAGAACCACACCAGAGTTTCTATGGATGAGGGCTAAGACCCATTCTTTCAGAATCTCTATCCACTTGTTTAGTGCACACCAAGGTAAAGATGGCAGCATTCAAACTATAATAAACTGCACATAGAAGTTGCAGCAGTTCATTTTAATCAAGTGCTTTAATCTTGGGTCCTTATTTTGCTCATAGAGTTACTCTGCACCAGAGTTAGTTTGAAAATGCTTAGAGACTCTTATTTTTCATTGCTCTCCATCCATTTTTTTGATGAACACCATGGTTCAGATGGCAACAGTAGTTCAAAATGTCCACATTTAGTTGAATGAACTGCATCTAAAAGTCAATCATACAAGAGTTAATCCAACTAAACATGTTTTATTGTTGATTGCTCATTTTGCTTCGTCACTTCTTTATGGAAAAAAATAAATAAAACCATAAAGCTTTCTTTCTTTTTTTCTTTTAATATCCATTTCCTTCTTGTCTTCTCACGTTTTTTGTGTAGTAGGTCTACCTATATTGGGTGTCTGGCTTGGTGAGGCATGGTGAGCCTGTTTAAACTCAGGTACTGGGCTATTGCCATGGACCGCTTAATGTTCCTACAGCTTTCACATTTTTATAAACACACATTATATTGTTCAAAGCTGCCAGTGCTTACATTGTATTTTACACCACTACCCTTTTGTGTGCCCTCATTTTGAACTTGTCTGTTGTCTGTTTTCTAATGTAATAGTTAGTGAGTATATGTGAAAGTTTAAGTCACTCAACTCAACTAAACTACAATTTAAAGACATGCAAATGTTTCTTTGGAAAGAAACAACCACACAAAGGTCATACTTTGGTTTATATACACAGCCTTTCTTGAGCATTGTGCGGCCCAATGAAATGTCTTTCCATCCACAGATGATTCTTTCATGGATGGGCAAGAGTTTTCTTTTAATTAGTGGGAATGACTAATGGAAAGAATGAACTCAAAAAATGGCTGGTGAGAGAGGGAGCAACGGCTTGAGGCTTTTGGGTAAAATCTGGTCATTGGCTTATGGCAAACAACTGTTTATTGTTGATTTATACTGATCTTTGATCTAATGAATTGGAATAGGCTTCTAAATATGAAGTCACCTGTATATGCTAAGTGCAGATAGGAATATATATTCTTTGAAAATAAACAACCCTGGTAACTATTCTAATCTAAAGCTTAGGCTAAAGTCAAAGTCTAATGACATGCTGTAAATGCACAAGGACTTTTAATTTCAGCCAGCCAGCCTCATCGCTTCCAGTGAACTGTCTTTCCATTACAAAATTGCCTCCTTTAAGGTCTGATTTCTTTAAAATCATCTTCACTGCCTGATATACGATATACGATATAAAGTGGGTCTCAGACCAGATAAGGAGCACTGCATTCAATTCCATTTTCCCCTGCTATGTCTTTAAAATACGAACATTTATTTTACCCCAGTATTTTCAATAGAGTTTCTGCGTTAGTTTGCTGATCCTGACGGTGCTAGCGGTTACACAGCCTTTCATCTTGTTTAACACTTGAACAACTAAATGAATGCTTAAGTCTATTTAACTGAATGTTTTTAATGACATTACAACATCGATGCTGTAAAAGCAACCTTGTAAAATTGAAAATAGTCACATAGTCACAGCTTTCACCAGAAGTTTATCATTGGCTGAAAAACACTCGCTGTGCATTGAATGCCAGAAAAGGCCAAATTTAAACTCAGCCCCTGCAAAAGTTGTAAAAGCAGGTGAAAAGTACCTGGATTAATTACACTGAGATTCTGAAGTGTGCTTTTGATGAATACTTTACTGTCATATGAGACCACTGGAGTGAATAGATGTATTGCAGTGATTTTTATCATCCTACCATATAAGTTTATTTTTTATATTGCATCAGCTGCATTAAAAAAAGTAAAAAGTATTTTACATCACTACCTCACACAATACTTATAAGCTTTGTATATAGGCCTATATATGCATATTTTGCAATCAACCTGGAATAAAATGTTTACATCTTTAAATAATAGTTATATATCACTCCATCAGGGAGACAGTGGCTCAGTGGTTAGCTCTGTCACCTCACAGCAAGAAGGTCGCTGGTTCGAGTCCCGGCTGGGTCAGTTGGCATATCTGTGTGGAGTTTGCTTGTTCTTCTCATGTTCATCTGGGTTTCCTGCAGGTGTTCTGGTTTCCCCCACAGTCCAAAGACATGCGGTATAGGTGAACTGATTAAAATAAATTGGCTTTAGTGCATGTGTGTGAATCAATGAGTGTACAGGTGTTTTCCAGTACTGAGTTGCAGCTGGAAGGGCATCCGCTGTGTAAAATATATGCTGGATAAGTTCCGCTGTGGCGACCCTTGATTGATAAAGGGAGAGCTGAAGGAAAATGAATGAATGAATATTTCTCCATCAGTGATCTAATTGTGTTATTTACCATGCTTTCACAGAACTGCAATTATTTCCGCCAGAAAAGCTGTTAAGTACACAGTCTTGTACCTTTGCCTTTTTGTCTCATTTTATGCAGGTCTGCTGTTTTAAATCAAAGATTATAATGTTGTGATTCACCTCATAGCTGGTTTAAGGAGTAACTGCATGTTTATTTTCATGTATCTTAATCTTTAATTACTTTGTTATTATTGGGAAATGTTATTTTACGTTTCATCATTTGACTTATTTTTTATAGTTTTAAATTATAGGGGTAAACATTAAACATTTATAAATCCATTCAAATTTCGAATAAAAAAATAAATAAATAATCGCAAATCACCTGAGCAGTAAACACCACGTGACTAATGTTTGGCGCCGCGGAATTATATGACGGAAATATAAAATGATTGAAAGGGGCGAGCGCATATTTCACTTCTGGTTTTATGCGTTTGAGAGCCCCAAACAAGAATAATGCACTGGTAAGCATATTTTTATACTATTATGAAATGTTAGTGATAATTAATGCTCTGTAAGTAATTTGTAAGTAATATTTTTAATGTTTTAACACACATAAGCCTATGTATGTCTTAATTCTATAAATTCTGTAATTTTGTGGTTTTAGTTTGTCTCAGTCTCATTTAAACACTCATTATGGAAGATGTCTGCACTGTGGCTAAAATGCTAAATTAAGCAGTGTTTACATGATCGTCTTGTCATTGTGTAGTAATCAAGCTAATGAATAAACATACGCTGTTAAGCTTGATTACAGCATTTTTTTTGGAGAATACACTTCTGATAAAACACTTTACCCCAAGTTCTACATTTCAACTTAATCACATGACTCTAAGTTTTAAGCAGGTCTTTGTCGGATATATTGCTATGCAAAAAGTCAAACAGAGAAAAATATTTTGGACAGTGGGTATTCTGACAATAACCAGCACCATAAACTGAGTCAGAGGATCTAAGATGACATAAAACAGGTACCTAAAAAAACCTGTCATCATTTTTATTTCAGCATACATTACATGAGCGCATATGTGTGTACGCATTTATCATCTTTGTCTACCCAGTTTCTTTATCATTTGTATTTCTGCTGATTCAGAACTTGTAAAAGTGTTTTGCACAGCAGTCGTAAAACGTGACATTTCATCCAACTGTTTGTGCTGAGAATGATTTTTAACCTTGTTTTTTGTTTTAACCACTGTAGATTGAAACTTCTTTTGTGAACACTAATATAATGTTTTAAAACCAGGGACCAAGAATCCTCTCACTATCAAAGTTGAGTGTGATCCAAAGGTGATGGGGTTTCTTCTGTCTGTGCTGTCAAGGTCAAGCATCTTCAATTTGACAACCAAATGTATCAGGTATGTTGGGTGTTCAATACTGCTCATCTAGATCTGACAGCCTCATTATTGCTGTCTATACACAGACTTTGCACATTAGTTTTAATTTGACCTGGGTGCAGCTTTTTTCTTCATTTATTAACTCACTCTTTCCAGTAGTTCCTGGAAGATTAATTCTGACAAGGTATTTTAGACCTAATGCACGTGCTACCATAACCATTAAAAGTGAAGAGGAAAAATCGTGTTCTGCTGAAGTAATGACACATTCCATTTGGCTCTTAACAGCAGGAAGTTCACTTTGACCGTGACAGTTCTTAAAGCACTTCTTTCTTGTTGAAGTAGACAAGATGTACCATTGGAAGCACCTGGTTTTCTTCATGCTTTCTGTGACCTGATATTTTGGGAATTTGTATCTGGTCACATGTAAAGGAGCATACAAGGTAATTGTATCAAAAAAGTGCTGGCCAAGTTGCTTTTTTTTGTTAAAGTAAGGCAATATGAAAGATAAGGACAACACACAATGGTTCTGGAAAATGGATCAAATTAAGTACACATTTTATGGGCTGAATGGCAAATGCTAGCTTTTTTTTAAAATCAAAGCATGTTTATATAGCTTAAGAGCCACAAAGACTTTGTTTTCAGGTAATTCCTGGAAATCCTCTAGAATTCAGCCAGTGAGATTCGACTTCGAAGCTCCTGAAGTGTTTCCAATGTTGTGTTCTTTATGACCTTCAGCCAGCAGTTCATGGGCATGACATCTGATTTAGATTTTTGTGTGTATAAGTCTTATAAATCATGTCTGTTTACAAAAATATGGCAAATGTACGGTTAAGCACTTGGTATTTTTAATCTGTTTTGAGCCAATTAGGTGTCTCACTCTTCAAAACAGCCTCTTAATCTGTTAGAAGACATTCTGTGGGTTTGATTTAAGACGAAGAAGCCCTTGCTCTTTTACCCCATGCATTCCAGCACCATAAGAAGTTCAGAAAGCAATACTGCTGCTCTTTGAAGTGCACCCCCCCACCCAAAATCAAGTCTTTGACATCACTAACTCATTTCATGTCTAAGCAAATAACCCTCACCTTCCTGAAGTTCCAGGCTCTGTTCTTCTTGTAATAAAGTGGATTCACGGTCATCTTTATTTCTGGCCGCTTATGTTGTGGACCCAAGGCTTTTGTCAATCGATTGAAAAACAAATGTGGCATTTTTGGAAACCAGATTGGCTTCTGGTGTCATTGATAATTGGAACAAATCTTCTTTATTTGAATTGTTGCATTGTTGTTATGCTTTTAAGGGGAAACAAATGTTTTGAGAGCTTGAGTTCTGAGATATAGGGTAATCTGTGCTCAAAGACTATTGAAATCATCAAAGAAACACACTTAAAACTTGAATTATTCATCACAGGTTTTTAGTAAATAGGCAGAGGCCTTACTGGGCTGGTTAACCACACACACTGAACTGGGAACAGGCCTTCAGAAGCCGTGTTGAGGAACATCTGTTAGTGTGGTGAAGCTCTCTCTCTTGCTCAGTATTTGTGGGTGGTTTGTTGTGCTATTTTGGATAGGGTGCTGCTGCTAAGGGCCAGTCTGGCAGAGCGGAGTGCGGGGGGGAAGCCACAGTGGCGTCTGTCTCCTGGGGCCCGCAGCTGAAGCTCCCGCTGAGGACCCAACCATTATATTCTGATGATTGCGATACTCTAAAAATGACTTTGAGGTCACCTTTGGGCAGATTTTCAGAATTTGTAACAGCACTTATGTGATTATCTGTGACAAGATGTGATATTGCACATAAAGCAGACTGTTAGGATAATTTTTTTTTTGTTAAATTAACCAACCAAGGTGCTGTATGTAAGATTTGGACTTTTCTAAAGCATAAAAGTACTATAATATGTTTGCAGATATTTAAGAAACATACTAAGTGAACATTCCTGTTTATCTGAAAAACAATGCTGAAGTCAGATATTCTGCTTTGAAAATGTGCTTTATGTGCTGGAACGCTGTCTTTGTTTTTTTTTTAACCTGCTCACTGCTAGTTTGGCCATTTATATTTCAGCACTCCGGGATGCCTCGGTGGAAAACAGCTTAATTCATTCATTCATTCATTCAATCATTCATTCATTCATGCAGAAAGGCTCTCAAAGCATGTGTCTGTGACCGAAAAGCAACCACCGGTGGACAGTAGCAGACTCCAAAATAAGACACAGATTCAGAGTTCTACATGCGGTGGTTATTAATTAGCAAATAATAGAAATATTACGAGCGTAAACATTAGGTGGGCAGGATACATTGTAACCCTGTGTCCTAACAACATGCTAAGTGATGAGATTTACAGTGATAAGCAGTTTGGCTGTTTGCACCAGACGAAACATGACAGAAATTTAAATACACCCATTCAGTACCACAGAATATGCATTCAAACACAAAACGGTAAGGTTTACAATATTTAACATTATTCAATGAACATCTGAGGTGAACTATCTGCAGCTGCATTCAGTAGTATGGCAATAAATGTGTAAAATGCATTTAAAATGTACATTATTAACATTTAACACTGAATTAAGCACATGAGGTGTACCTGAGGTAAACATTGACAGTTTTCTGTTGTTCAGCTGCAAGAAATAGAAGCCGTTTCTAAAATATCAATTTGAGGTGTTGGTTAGAACAAAAACTCCTTTTAATATGGAAAATATTCCTTTATAGCATGTTGTTGCTTTTAGTTAAAACACGATTTAAATCAGACTAAAGGCTCAATAGACAGGCACTTTTGTTGGTCCTCAGTTTGCAGTGGTGTAAAGTAACTAATTACAAATACTCAAATTACTGTAATTGAGTAGTTTTTCTCAGGAATTGTACTTTACTAAGTAGTTTTAAAAATGTGTACTTTTACTCTCACTTGAGTACATTCTTTGTGCAGTATTGGTACTTTTACTCCACTACTTTCCTTCAACCAGCAGTCACTACTTTTAAATTTGTCTTGTCTATGGGGATTAGAAAAATCAGTCCTGTGATTCCTGTCCAATCAAATCGCACATAGAAGGTAAGATTGTCAGATTGACGTTGTACCATAACGTCATGGGGACGCTGCGATTTGTTTGGAAATGAAAATCGGGTTGATGTCAGAACTCAACGTTAGGCCAACGTCTATGTCCAATGTCCAACCTAAAACCAACCAAATATCAACATCTAATGATGTAATAGCTTGAATGTTTCCACTATGACGTCTAGTAGATGTTGGATTTTGGTTGCCATACCCGATGAATAAATGTCAGTATTTGATGTCAATATGACGCTGGTTTAAGATGTTGGCTCAACGTTGGATTTTGGTCACTTTCTAACACAACCTAAAATCAACCAAATATCAACGTCATTTGACGTCATTATTGGACATAAAAAAAAAAAATTCCTTAGACGCTGGCTAGACATTGAATTTTGGTCACCTGACATCACAACCTAAATCTAACCTAATATTAACGTCTTAAGACGTTGTGTGCCTGCTGGGCAATAACTAGATGCACTACAGAATGTTACGTTTACACACATCCACAAATTAAATGTAAATGCATCAGCTTTTTACAGCATAATACTCACTACTCACTACTCTTGAGTACTTTTAAAAGGGCTACTTTTTACTCATACTTTAAGTAATAATCACAGCAGATACTTTTACTCTACTTGCACTACATTTTTAGGCAAGCAATGGCACTTTTACTTGAGTATGATTTTTCAGTACTCTTTCCACCACTGTCAGTATGGCAACCTATGCTTGCGTTTGTTTTGATCCAGGAATGCAATACCTAGTTCAACCGCAGGGTGTCAAACTTGCATACTGCACCTTTAATATGAAGAAAAAATATATCTTAAAATTAGACTAAAATCATCAGTATAAGGTATTGTTCTTAAAAGCCAACTATTAAAATGAGCTGTTAATTTACTCACTTGTGCACAGAGTAGTGACATGTTTCTTCAATTGTGGTATGCAGAAGATTTTTAACTGAAATTGAATTTGGATAAGTTATCTCAGAAAATGCTAAACCATAAAATCAGAAAACATATACAACAAAATTAATACTTTTGATGTCTTTTGAACACACACATAATCATAAAAAAATGTGTTGTATTGTTCATCACAATGGTACTGAATGTACCTAACTTAGATGATACATTACATGGCAAGACACTCACATAAAAGCACTCTTTTTGTGTGGCTGTGGAATATTTGGAATGCAAGCAATAACGTGGTTAATAATGTAAATTTTCCTGCTGTAAAGTTATTCATAAAAATCAATTATCATATGGGTGATTCTGATTATATATATATATATATTTTACTTCTGTAATGCAGATGAACTGTATTGCAACCATTTCACAGTTCACAGCACCATGTTTAATTAAATGTTGTTTGTTTCATTTAGCGGTTGAAAAAACAACAAGTCAATCCAAGTGGAAAGCTAAAGCCTGTACTTTGTGTAGCTGAATCATTTTTGCCACTGCTGGCAAGCATGCTATAGCAAAACATGGAGGCCAAGAAGCTTGGGGTTGCCTTTTGTTGGTATAATGTAAATGCACAAAAACGCCTTGTTAAAATTCCAAAGAAAGAGAACATCATGCAATGTAACCACAGTAGCACTGTATATGACCCAGTGGTTCAGCAGTCACCTTTGATTAGTTGTCTATAATGTGTTCGGATGACCACCACTACTATTTTTTGAGAATCATTTGCTTAGTTACGTGCTAAACTGACTATAGACCAGATAGACCTCATGTGGAGACAAAGTCTTCACTCATACTTCTTGAATGCAGTTCATTCCTTGCTTCGTAAATTCGAGTGCCAGTAGTATCTGGATGGTTTATAGTTGAAAGCAGCTTCTTATAAAATATCATGGCATTTGTAATTATTTATTGAGTCTGATATTTAAGAAGGATGCCCTGCTGTCTTTTTGTGGGTAATGTGTATGCCAGTCGACCCCTGGAATGCTGAAAAGAAACTGAGAGTACATTGAAAGTAGCCCAGTTGGTCTTCTTTTTATAATAATATAAACTTGGACAACACTTGATTCTACAATTATTCTAGTTTTATGTATTGCTTAGTCTGGAAGTATTTCATTTCACTTGAGTAATTTAAAGCTGGCCAAAGTCCAGTTTGTTGAAGATATTTTTACTCCAAATATCCCATTATATAAATCTCAATTTACATGTTGCAAAACAAATTGATGCTTACTGTCAAGTTCTTGTATAATGTTAAATAGTTTTTATGTGATTCATTTCCATAGTAATGACGGTCATAACCCATTGTAATCAGTGATTTTTTTAGATATCAACATTACTGACTGGCTAAATAACTGTCTAAACCATAGGCTCTGCACAG
>CAIGQZ010035027.1:11456689-11468984 GCA_903798205.1 Danio tinwini
TATTATTATTATTATTATTATTATTATTATTATTATTATTATTAGTAGTAGTAGTAGTAATAGTAGTAGCAGTAGTAGTATACTTTAGATTTTTTGCAGGCCTTTTTAAAAGTCACAAGTTGTATTGTTTTCCACAGTTTTAGGCATTAAAAATGTATTAATTTTTATGAACTTCAAAAAATGTATAATCAGGTTTATGCTTTAAACAAAACCAATATTTATATAGTGTTTGAAAATACTCTGTTTGAATTGTATTTTTTTAAACTCTGGAGTGGTGCTACTATAACTCATTGTTTGGTTCCTATAAATATATATTTAGAGAACATTTACATATTGTCACCTTGGAATTATAAGGTTCTATCTGCGTTCTGAATAATTTTAAGATATTGAGCTTCAAAGTTTTTGCATTCCATATAGCAAACAGTATGTGTGTAACATTTGTTTTTTAAATAAAAAGTTTTAAAATGTAAACAACTTATAAAAAAACATCCCATAATGTAAATAAGTTAATAATTTAATAAAAATGTCAATAACTCAATTTTGACAAAAATGTCATAGAACCTTATAATTCTGGTGACGATATTTGCTTCCCTTTTAATTATTCATTAAATACTCTTTATTTGGTCTGAAAAATGTCTTTCCTAAATGTGTCTTCTTAACCTGCAGAAACCCAAATCTCATATAGACAGTGATGGGGAAAGTTACTCAAATCAAATCAAATCACTTTTATTGTCACATTATCAGCAGCACGTGTGCTATGATGAGTCAAAAGCTTAGGTGCTGGCTCCAGACAGTGCAAATACAATGACAGTGCAAAATACAGACAGTGCAAAATATAACATACTCACAAAAAAACAAGACAATGTGAAATTGGCAGTGTTGACAGTGATACGTACGATGGATAGGTGTACACATAGTTGTAGGCAGTATTGTTTTTAAGTATGGATTGGTTAAAGTGCAGTGCATGCTACATCTTGATGGTGTGCAGTGTGGATATGTGTAGGAGTTTGTGTGGGGTGTGTTAAGTGTTCATCAGACTGATAGTCTGAGGGAAGAAACTTTCCTTCAGTCGGCTGCTGCATGACCGGATGCTGCGGAACTGTCTGCCTGAGGGTAGCAGAGAGAAAAGTCTATGGCTTGGGTGGTTGGAGTTGCTGATGATTCTCTTGGCTTTCCTAATGCACCTCCTGGTGTAGATGTCCTGGAGAGAGGGAATCTCACCTCCTACTACGCATCCAGCAGTTCGCACAATCCTATGTAGACCTTTGCGATTACTGCTGGTGCTGTTTCCGTACCAGGTGGTGATGCAGCCAGTCAGAATGCTCTCCACAGTGCAGGTGTAGAACGAGCGGAGGATGTGGGGGCTCATTCCAAACCTCCTAAGACGCCTGAGGAAGAAGAGGCGTTGTGCCTTCCTCAGCACTGCGTCTGTGTGAGCAGTTCATGTCAGATCCTCAGCGATGTGTACTCCAAGAAACTTGAAAGTGCTGACTCTCTCCACTGGTGTCCCGTTGATGGTGATGTGAGTGTGTTCTTTCTTCTCTCTCCTGAAATTCACTACCAGCTCCTTGGTTTTGCTGATGTTGAGTGAGAGGTGACGTTGAGTGACTTACTTTTGAAAGTAATGCATTAAAATATTGAGTTACTTTAAAAAAAACTAGCTGCATTACTTTTTGCATTAATGTAACTAGTTGCATTACTTAGTTATATTTATGGTAAGTAATGCATTACATTACTTTTGAGTTACTTTTGCGTTACTTTTCATGATCTGGCTGAGGCTTGATCTCATTCAGAACTTGCAGTTTGTTTTTTTTGTTTTTTTAGGAGCTCTGCAATTAACAACACACTGTATAACCTTAATTTAACTTAAAATAAAACACACACACAAACAAACATGAATGTAGGATAAGGTTATCTTCAAAGAACTCCCTGACCCCAGAGCTATACCAGCCTGATTTCACAAGGAAATGTAACTATTTTTTGTTTTGTCAATTTAGGGGCTAATTCGTATGAATTCGTATAAGTTTAGTGATACGAAAATGTATGATATTAAAGAGGAGGAGTGGCACTCAACCCCGCCCCTAAACCCAACCGTCATTGGGTGATAAGCAAAGTCATACTAAATTGTATGAATGAGATTAAATGAATTAGCCACTAAATCAAAAAGTTATAAAATGCAGTGAGATTGTGTTGCTATACATGCCATATATACAGATTAATGAACGTTTAAAGCAATAAAAACTTTTTTACTCGCATTACATTTTAAAAAAAATATAAAATATTACTTAATTTTTAAAAGTTATGTTAATTTAGTCGTTACTTAGAAAAGTAGTATTATTATGTAATATATATTATTATTATTATTATTATTATTATTGTTATTATTATTATTATTTTGCGTTACTTGTAATGCATTACCCCCAACACTGCATATGGATATGACAATTGTAAGAACAAAAAAGTCTTAATACAACTTAATACAAATTTTTTAAAATTATATTTACAAAAATTATTACAATTTTTATTGTTGTTGTTGTTATTATTAGAATTATTATTATTATTATTATTTACAAATTGTATGAAATATATCTGTCTTTCAGAGACATCCTGGTACCAAAGGGATAAGTAATACTGACTGGTACAAACTTGAAAGCATGCTTGATTCAAATGTTGTTATTTAAACAATGTTCCTGACCAGGAAGTCAGTACTTCTTGTTCCTCATGTTCTTATTAAGAAAATTGCACACAGGTTCTTTGCATTTTTTTTACTGCCAGTGCACACTATACACTGTGGAAGTCATCCCTGTCCGTAGCAGTGTTTCTGATGGAGCCCAGACCAGAGGAAATGCCAGGCGTTCCCAGATAAGCCAGCTTTCCTCCATACGGGAATAAAGCAAACTGCAGACCGGCCACATTCTCCCATGGATCAAATAAAACCCTCTGACTGCAGTCATTCATTCAGAAATAGACTCCTAAATAGTATCTTTACCATTTTTTTGAGCAACTCCTCAAATTAAGCCTTCTGAACAACTTTATATAGTTGGCATTTTAGGAAAAAAACTTTGTATTTTATGTGAACAAACTGTTTGACAACATCTTAATTTAGCTATAAAGGCAAGGGAGCTTGTAAAAGTTTGGGCCAGAGGTCAAATGGGCCCTTAATTGGCAGCAGGCACCATAACCAAACAAATACAAAGTGGCACTGGTCCAGACTCTTCTAGTCCAAGCAGTTGTGTTCAATAAAACGAGTATGGCTGCTACTGTACATTATGTGCTTTCTGCAGCTTATATGCTGTCCTTGAGATATTTGGGTCATTTGAGTTTCTAACACTTGCCTTTTTAATAGTTTATGCTGCATTAATTTCTCTGAGGGGAGCTACTGAGTAGAATATTCTTGCATTAATAGATTACTCTGTTGGTAAATGGACTGCAGTATGTTCTTTGCACTCCTCAGTATATTATTTGCCCTGTATCCAAGATCTTAACCTCTTCATGTAAACTCAGTCTATATAAAACTATCTGGAAAGAGACTGACTTTGTGTGTTATTCTGTTTTTTTCTTTGATAGATGATCGTTGGACGCTTGAAACAATTAGCCAGATGACTGAGTGAGAAACCTGGATGGTATAAATCAGCAGGCTCCAAGAAGGTGAAACCAAAGAAACCACATTAAAAATGTCTACTGTGCCACCTACTTTTCCACTGCATAATTTAAAAATCTCACACCAACTGGAGGAAAGGTACTGCACAGCAAAATAGAGTTTTTTTTTGCACAAGAAGAAATATGACAGACATTTTGGGGGTTTGCAGGAGTTCACTGACTGTTTATAGTCTTGAGTTGGAGTTGGAGCTAGTTTACACCAAACTACACACCCTCTTGCAGTGTGGTTACTATTGGAGAGCACAACTGAAACTGTCCATTCAGCAAGGTTTTACAGCGGGTCAGTGAAAAACATGACGGAAGCTTCACTAAATAAAGGGGAAATTTGTGGCTGACGTGAGATCCTCCCACTTAAATCAGCCATTTATATAGAATCATAAGGGCTATAATCGTGGTCACCTAAATATGACCCTCATATTTAGCCAGGGAACGATTTAGCCTTGCTTCATGGCAAAGAGAGTAAAATATAGCATTCTGAAAAACAAGATGAAATAAAGTTTGGCTGTAATCAACCGGCGTTTGACTCAAATATTTTGCTTCAAGTATTCCTTTTCTATAGTTACAACACTGGTGATAATCGTTGGTTGAGAAACCCAGCCATTTGAGTTGGGAATATGCTATTATTTCCAAAATAAACCAGTGAGAAAACTGTAATGCCTCAAACATATGGGATGTTTTGGATGAGCTTGCCTTTTTGAAACTCGCACGGCAACTAGATCTACAAAAACATGTCCTAAAAAAGTCTTGAAGTGCTCCTTTTATGCTATTTTAAAGCCGCATAATTTTGTATTGCTCTCTTGCAATAGGTTTGCGTGCATCTAAGGTCAAAATAACACATTTCTCACAGTCTCAGCTGATTTCAGCAAATCCTATTTGAAGGAAAAATGATCACTCAGAATTGCAAATACATTTTAAAAAAGCAAATGTAAAAATTTGTCAAAATATTTTTTTTTAATTCTGCCTTGTTAAACAAACAAAAGCAATAAAGCAGTTTCATTTCTAAAAGACATAATTCTCCATATAGAAAGCGTATTTAAATCTTCTTTCTATAAGTCTTCCAGCTGAGTTCTCAAACAGCACTCAAATTTCCTCTCGGTTGCACTTCATGGCCTAAGTGGCTTGAAAGGCTCGTAATTGGATGATCCACAGGTTCATTAGTCTCATTCATCCTCCACCAGATCAGTTATTTTAACATGCACACAATATTTGGTGTGTTGGGTCCCCTGAGAAGAGCAGATCCCCTCCTCACCCCATGCTGCTCTCTATGACATTGAGATTGGACACAATTGATGTGACTCCCAAAAGGTTTGGTTGCCAAGATTCAAAATGAGGAATGCTTTAGGAACAATGAACTAATGGATGCTGATTTCCAATAGTGATTTTCTGTTTCATGCCAAGGTGAATGGTATAGAGAGCTTAAGTGCTCAAATACTTCAAGCAAAACAAAGAAGCAGCTTGCCTAGTCGTTTTATGCTTTTTGTGGGTGTGGAATGTCTATCAGCAAATTCATTGGCTGTATATAATCTTCATGCTGCAAAAAGCACTCTTACTAACCGTATTTATGCAACGAAATGAAATGTGAAGTGCTTTAAATGGGCACAAAATTTATTGTGAAAGTCTGAGAAAACAGGATTTCCAGCATAATGTAATTGTTCAGTTTTGACACAATGAACTGCTGCAAGTTTTTGCTAAAGTGTGAGACAGACCATGTTTTGACTGTATAGTTGGTACAATCGGCTTTTATTGCGTTTTGACCATTGCCATAATCCCTCAGTTCCACAGGAAGTGTTTATAAATCTTAGGGAGTGGTGCACCTTCAGTCACCTCAACATTAATCTTGTGAAGCAATTTATTAGCCACTTTGCCTGGCCCATGGTGTAAAGTAACTCTGTGGCATGGCTCTATTATCATAATTTATTGCTGCAATTATCTCCTACTATTTTTCCTTTAAATTATTAACTTTTATTATTTACGTTTTTATATTAAGCACATTATTTATGTTATATTATTTCCTGTGCTTTGAATGACAAAATTGTACTGGCTTTAATTGTTGAAGTGGTTTGGTGCTGCCCGAATGTTGAACTGTTCTCAAACAACACTGTCATTACAGCAGTCCTCCAGTCATCTATTGAGGGCTTCCTTCAAAGACTTTCATATGCATTTGAGTATAAATAAGTGTGAAGGCCAGAGGAAACAAAATAGTCAGACAGAGGCTGGTCTGTGTTTAACTGAACCAGAGCTTTCCAGCATTCTGCCTGTTTTTGTCATTTCCTTTCCCTTTAATTGGGAACTTCCTAGATGTTTGGTTGCTAAATTAATCAGCTTTTTTTGGCAACCAATGATAATTCCATCTCATCAACTCTTAGACTGTATTAGTTGCAGGTTGTATTTTTGTTGCTGGACTTGATTTGATTTATTGTGTTCTCTATTGCTGTCACTTGTTGTTAACATAGCTTTTAGCAAAACATTTCATCTAAAGAATTGATTTTAAAGGTTCCATAGAATGTATTGATGCAATGCTAAATTATTCCCTGATATCTAACTACTGTATGTGGTTTGGGAAAGTACAAAATTCTCTAGAAATAGTTTTAAAGGTCCATTTTAAACTTTTTTGAATTGGCCCTAATATGATATGATTGGCTTTGGATCCCATATTTGGAAGGGTTGTGAACAAGGCTTGACATTAAAACCTGCACAGATTTCAGCTGTGGTGGGTAAGACATCTGCTCCAACTAGCCACTTTGGCTGGTTGAAAATAATTTTTGAATCGTAGCTTACTTAAAAGCAGGGTTTGACAATAAGGATGGCCCAATATAAGTGCAAATAGGATCTTAAAATCGAGAAGCAGCACGTCCACGCCCGATTAAAAGCACGCACAGGTGATGTAATGCACGTGACTGTTTAAAACACATGCGCGCTCCCGTTTCCTGGCGGGAAGCAACCGTGCCTGGAATTGGAACGGCTGTGATTGGTTCTCTTTAAAATAGACTGGACAAGAAGTGATGCTTGTACACCCACAGTCCTGCTGTTTTCAAGAGCTCCAGATGTTTGTGTCCAAAAGACACAGAAATGACTTTTTGTATGCAGCAACAGTTCCCGCTTTCGCTTCATCCATTCTTTGAATAGATTATGGGCCTAATGTTAACCGTGTGTGTGGGATCATCCTTTCATTATCACACACGGTATGTTTTTCACCTGCTTTCTTTTGCATAGTTATTTTTGATATTATGGTTTAATTATCATTTAAAAATAACATTGCTTTAATATGAGATTAACTCTCCATGTATGTGTAGTTAACTGGTGATCTGAGAGACCTTTAGCCAGGACAGATTACTGTGCAGTTTTAGATAATAATTTTTTAAAATGTCAATAGTTTTTTTGTTTTTTGCTTGTTTTTACATATTATTTAACATTTGTGGCTAAGAAATAATTATTTATTTATTTTTGGTGTGGTCAGAGATACATTTGGTAAATCCTTAGTGTTGTGATATGAAATAAAAACTAATTGCAATGATACCTATTAGGATACCTATGATACCATAACCCATTTGCTAATGCACATTAAGCAAGTTCATACACACACAAAAACATGTGAAATGAATGAGGAGGCATGTGGACATAACACAGAGTCTAAAACAAATAATTTTACCATGTCAAAGTCAAATTTATGCATATAAAATATATTTTCCCTACAACAAAATTGTGGCTAGTGAAAATGGCGATTGGCTAGTAATGGTGAAAAACTACTAGCCACAGTGGCTGCTGATCAAACAAGTTAATGTCAAGCCCTGGTTGTGAATATACTAAATGAGCTCTGCACTGACACTCCTCATGCCAGTGCTTGAAGTTCTCGCATACACAATGTTCTCTGAAATACACACATGCAAAATAGTCACATTTCATTTGTCAAATTATTTTAGCAATCTGAGTAGATGCCTTGTGAAATGAGTCTTTTATGCTGAAGAGGTGGAGAGGTTTATTTTAGCTAGGAGAGAGTGAGCTATGTTTCTGCCATCAAAGTAACCTAGTTTGCTCCTGTCAACAACAAGAACTGACAGAGTTATTTAGAGTTGTATTTTGTGGTTTTGACTTCTATGAAAACACAGGCAAGAATTTATATCAACCTTTGCAAAATAAATACGTTTTGTTTATCGGTGGTGTTTTGCTTTAGTGAAATCACTGTGAGGCTGCTCGTCTAACAAAGCATTTTTTTTTCTCTTGAGCTGAGTATTGGTTTTTTGTTGTTGTTGTCAATGGTACCTCATCAGTGTCACTTTTTAGCTAACCGTCCAATTACAGTGGAGGTGGGGTGGGACAATATCATGCAACTGTCAACAAATAATCTACTAAAGGCTTTCAATTCTATATCATAGCAACTGACTGAAACAAATGCTGCTCTGCAAAAACCCTCACAGCTGATGTGACAATGCCTAAAACACAGACAGCAGTGTATACATGTTTGTTGCCTCATTATAAACACATGGAGCAAATTTCACAATATACATGCTAAGATACAGGGATGTGCAGAGACCTTTTAAGGGGTAGGGGCTCAAGTGGAAAAAAGGGCACTTTTTATTAAATAATAATAATAATTGTACTTTAATAAATAAAATATAATAAAGGAAATTTCATTCTAAATTCGCCATATTCACCTTATTCTCCGTGGACGAGCGGGCGCAGCATTTGAATTATTTTGTCTCGGGACTTCCAGTCTCATTCACTTCAATTCATTTTTATATGTTAAACACAGCTCGTTCTGCCGCTTGATGTTGCAAACTGATATTTTCTTATTATATTATTCTATTTTGTCTGTATAGTCATGCAAACACTGGAGCAAGTAGTTTGACTGTTTTCTGACGTTTATTATTCCTGGTCATTTCTCCCATAGGCAGCTAAATCGGAAGTTCTAAAACAATCGCAAAAACGAGCACACTTCCGCATTGAAGAATAAGGTTTATACTCACCCTTAAAAGGATAGTTCACTCAAAACTGAAAATTCTGTCACCATTTACTCAACTTTTACTTGTTCCAAACCTATTTTTTTCTTTTGTCGAATACACCAAATAATATTTTGAAAAAAGCAGGAAACCTGTAACCATTGACTTTCATGGTATTTGTTTTTAAAACCAAGATAATTTTGTTTTTTATTGTCTGACAGGGAAAGCTGTTCTTAAAAGAACATGCATTAACTTATACATATATTATTATTAGTATTTAAAAAAATAATTATTATCCCCAGGAAAAAGGGCACTTTCTCTCCAGGAGAAAAAAGGGCAGGGGCTCAAGCACCCAAAGCCCCCACCTCTGCACGTGCCTGCTAAGATAACAAAAGATACAGTTAAACGGGTGTTATTGAAAAAATTAATACTTAATAAATCCTGCGTTTTACTTTCTGATGAGCTAAAAACAGATAAGACTCTATCGTCGTTAGGGTTGGGTAGCAAAACCCAGTGCCATTATGGCACCCATACCTATGTAACCGGTATGCACTAGACCGAAACACCTTAATCATATTCAAACATTCAGATTAGGGCAAATCATTAGATCACTGATGTCCATGTAAACGTAGTCACAAGCCCCAACCCTAGAAAAAAGGTGTTCATGATTTTGATGACAGTTTTTCCACAGGTTAGTAGTAGGCTAATTTAATGTTAATTGCATAATGCAAATCATAAATTCATGCCAACAAAAAATTATCAAAAGAAATATATGAATGCAATTCAGTTATATAAAATACGAATTGATACTTTAAACTTTAATTATATTGTTCAATTAAAACGATTATTATTTTATTTTATTTATTTTCCACCATAATTTTATGGCTCAAAAGTATGGGTTTAAGCATCGTTTTGGCACTGGTACCGTTTTAAAAGTATTGATTTAGCACCGGTATCAAAATAACCCAAAACAATACCCAACTCTAATGGTCCTGCATGTCATATTTTCAAAAAAAGAGTCCCCCATACATTTTGTAAGTATAAATACAAGCTTAGATATCTTGTATTGTTGTAATATCTCTAGGAAGCACTGTGGCCAATCAAATGATGATTGGGACATTCATATTAATGATCAGGTTTAAACTGGTTGGAATATTTTATAAGTAAATGTGGCTTAGTTATATATTTTTACAAATAAAATTCTGTAACTAATTGAAATTCTTAGATTTAACATCCAAGGTAGATTAAATACTTTACACTATGATTTACAAGAATGATTGTAATTGTTGTAATATTAATGCTGAAGACATTTTAAAATATTCAAAGTGCCCATTTTATATTTATTGTATCTTGATAATAGTAAGTGTAAATCCCATTTCTATTAGTCATTCAACTGACCAAGACAATTTCAGCTCACATTCCAGCAAGGCATTTTTCATAAGCCTAACCCTACTCTAAACCAACCATCATTTTAATTTGGGATATGTAAAGAACCAAAGTCCAACCTCAGAAGAGGCTGCATGGTTTCCTGATGACTGTAATCTGAATAAACTCATGCTTAGTTTGAACATGACTCACAATTTGTTAACAACAACATGGAGAAAAAATATCTAGAGAGAAAGTCAGTGGGAGTGAAAGCCGTATTTTGTATGGAGCAAGTATCAGTATTTATATTTTCAACTTGGTAGATTTATAAAAATGATTGGTTATGTGTTTATCATGTTGGCAACAAAGATTATTTAGAAATTCTATTACTTATGATTGTCCTCATCAGATTTTTCTGTTTAGACATGCATCTACTTCACGCATCATGAATTTAGACGTGCATCTAAAGATAAATAAAAAAAAAGACTATTGTTTGTGTGACTAAAGCTTTATGGTCGATAAAGTGTTCAGAACACAGCTTTAAACCTTCAACACGAGCAGAGGGAAAAAAAACTCACTTTGTGTTGTGGTTGGCAAGACAAAAAAAGGCCTTTTTAATTTTAAGATGCATGTGCAGATTATTCTACAAAAGCTGTGTTACTAAAGTGGAACGCTTGAAATACTCTAAACAGTGTAATTAGAGGGCTTTTATGTAATTTATAACACCAGATTTAAAAATAGAAAGCGTGCAAGTGTGTATTTGTGCTGTCTGGCTCACGGATCAAGTAGACTCAAGTAAATTGCTGTTGTTTCTGTTAGCATGCAGCTACTCTGCCAGTACTGTATATTAACCTATTACAGGGACGGTGTTTTTGCCTAGTAGGACATTATGTACCTGGATCAACATCTTTTTGGTGGTCCTGGAAGTCTAAAACCTTCTAAAACCATCAACTTTCAATTTAATCAGCCAGTCAGTAAATACAGTTAGTCTCGTCTCTGCATAAGCTTATGTTATATGGTCATATAAAGTGTTTAGGTTGCATTTTGCTTTGTAATTTTTGTGATTCACCTCTCTTTTTGTCATATCACATGGTATAATTGGAAATAATTTGGGATTTCTTAAGTGTTTGTTACATTTTGGCAAAACCATTATTATATGAAGCAACCACTCACTTGTATATGCCAAAACTATATTAAATGTGTGGGCTGCGCAGTGGGTAGCACGTTCGCCTCACAGCGAGAAGGTCGCTGGTTCGAGTCGACTGGGTCCGTTGGCGTTTCTGAGTTTACATGGTCTCCCATATAACTCAACATCCAGATCTTTTTGACTAACTGCATCTCTGTTTAATGTTTATTGCCTTTTCTTTTCTTGTATTTAATTTTGTGTTGTCACTCGTCACTTTATGTACACTGGAAACTTCTGTTGCCAAAACAAATTCCTTGTGTGTGTGATGCACACTTGGCAATAAAACTGATTCTGATTCTGTGTTCGTGTGGGTTTCCTCCGGGTGCTCTGGTTTCCCCCACAAGTCCAAAAACATGTGGTATAAGGGAATTGGGTAGGCTAAATTGTCTGTAGTGTATGTGTGTGAATGAGTGTGTATGGATGTTTCCCCATGATGGATTGCAGCTGAAAGGGCATCTGCTGCGTAAAACATATGCAGGATAAGTTGGCGAATCATTCCGCTCTGGCAACCCCGGATTAATAAAGGGACCGCTGCGTAAAAAAAAATATGCTGGATAAGTTGCAGGTTCATTCTGCTGTGGCAATTAATAACGGGACTAAGCTGAAAAGAAAATGAATGAATGAATATTAAATGTGTCTTGCGCAGATATTCTGCTTGTTTTTTTTTGCCAAGCCAACAGTGCTTTAAATCAGGCTCAGTGTTTTCTGCCACTGGTTTAGACACACAATGTCTTGATTGTTTCACCTTGAGGGAAATTTTTCCCCATTGAGAATTTTTAGAAAGTGACATGTTTACATTTTTGGGACTGTTCCCACCCAAAAAATGTTGAGGCTTTCAAATAGTTTTTTTTTCCACATATTTGGTGTGGGCTTTTACATTAAATCAAACAAAAAAGTACTTTTATTTTTTTATTTTAAGATTTAAATTAAATAAACAAATATTATTTAAATAATAACAAATGTTAATATTATTAATAAATGTTATTTAAATAATAATAATAATAATAATAATAATAATAATAAATTTATTATTAGCAATAATAATAATAATAATAATATTATATTATTACATTATCTGTTGTTTTTTAATTTTAGAGCTGAAGTGTGTGTGTGTGTGTGTGTGTGTGTGTGTGTGTGTGTGTGTGTG